>JAULKM010054212.1:0-12599 GCA_032355605.1 Rubia tinctorum
GAAGATTCAGTTGAAGCTGACTTTGAGCTCTTGACAGAAGAAACATTCCCCAAATCAGAGCCAGAACCACCAGAGCTACCTCCAATTCCAGACAGAACGAGTGACCCTGCATCAATTTCCCCCTCATTTTCAATCCCCCAATCTGTTAGCTGCAGCATTTTGAGGCTTTCACTTGCTCTCGGATTGAATGAAACTAAATTATCCCAGTCCCACTTAGCATTCCACTCCATCTCAGAAAAGACTTTCATAAATTTGCTTCACTAGAACTTCTTCAGCATCGAACCTACAAGTAACTGGCAATAATCAGATCAACAAAATCCCATAAAAACACAATCAAATACCCCACACAGAATTCAATTCCAGTTTATCCCAAAAGGAAGGGGAAGAATCCCATCAAGAAAATGAACAGAAACAACATATAACTATACAACTCACACCCCATGAAGAACAGCTGCAAGATACTATAATAATTTGACTTCTGATTAAGCAACTGCAATTAAGCAATATCAAAACTAAAGTAAAAACAGCTGAATCTCACAAAACAAAACTAATGGTTGAAACTTCAGATTCATGCTCTGCTCCATCAAGAAACTAATTGGGACATCAAGTCACCCAGAGAAGAAAAGGCAATCAGGAAAATGATATTCCTACCCGCGCCAAACTGTATGATGGAAACTATGCTTTCTCACACAACTTGTACACAAACCCAGATGCAAAAGGGAAAGTTTACTACTACAGTACCCATGCAACCCCACCACACATCAATACTACCACAAGCGAAAATTACCCGGATGCCCAACATTTCACCTTCCTAAATAAGGTTCCACACAATCAATCCCTCTCAAAAGCTAACCATATTATATCAAAACAAAATAAAGCAAGTAGGTGTCGTTGTCAATCTCACATCCAACAATTGAAAAACACTCAACAAACATAGCTGAGGATGACCACTGCAATAAACAGACAAAAATCACACTAACTTCAAATCACATTCCAAACAGTTCTCCACTAGTAAACTACAAAATAACAACGGTTCCTTCACATTGGGGTCTTCATGTACAGAGGGGGGAAAAAGTGGAGACAGCATATTAGACAGTTCAGAACAAAAAAAATCCACTGAAAACGACACCGTTTTCCACTTCGTGACGTGGAAACACGAAGGCAGGGAAATGGAGGTTTAAAAAAGCGCTTCACAGTTTGTTACTTTTCCAACGCAAAAGAAATTTAAAAAATCTCCAGTTCATGAATTCTCAGAAAATGTAAGAACTAAGAACAGATTACGAACATTCAGCTGAGGAATTCTCAGAAAATGTAAGAACTAAGAACAGATTACAAACATTCAGCCGAGGAATTCTCAGAAATCCGCGCGAAATTCGATGCGTTTACGGTTGATATGATTGTTAATGCAAGGAAATTCGAGCAGAAAGCAAAGTTACTGGATTAGGAAAAAAAGGGAAGAGGGAGAAGTTACCGGAAATCGGTGGAGAAAGACTGTATGGAACTGAAGCGAATAATTGGACTGGAGAAACCTTTGCCAAATGGAGAAGGTAGTTATACCACAAAGGGAAAAAGCAGCTCACTGTGTGACTGCGTGAGAGAGAAAGATGGGGGCGAAATTTCGATTTTACTTTTTTTTACTGTTGGTGAGAAGGACGAGATTTCTTTTACTGGGGTACTGTGTGACTGTGTGTGAGAGTGAAAGGCAACCTGGCTGGCGCTGGCGGGAGGGATGGGGTGAGGTGCGGGTGCAGGGGAGTGTGATGGAGCATTGGGATGGATGGCGGGGGTTACGTGGGGCGACACGTGGAGGGCGGAGATCGGTGGGTGCTTTCTGTGCTTTTGGCAGCTTTGGATGGGAAAGGACATAACAGAATGGGGTTGTGGGAGGTGCAACTTTTTACTGAGCGAATCTGTAAGTCACGCTGTGTGTGATTGGAATTATTGGAATTTGAACTAATGTTACTAATATGTTTCATTGGACGTGACACACATTACATTTTTTAGTTATTATTGTGAATTTGACACACTTTCCTTTATGAAAATGTTCATTCAATTTCATTCACGTATTTTACTTTTCTATTTCAAAATTTAATTTCATCAACTCATTTCATTCACCAAAATTCAAGCACCTAGAGTTATGGTGTCAAATCCAACGAAACAGAAGTAGTATGGGATATTAGTAGGGTTGTTAAAAAAATAAAAAAACGATAATCGGTCAAAACTAAATCGATATTTAATTTGATTTACCTGTTAATTGGTTAATCGGTTAATATCAATTACGATTATCCAATTATGTCGGTTAATCGGTTATTTTATCAGTTTTATTATTTGGCTAACCGGATAATCGATAAGAGATTTTATAGCACATTAATTAATTAATTTCAATCCAAAAATTAATTCATTAAACTTTAGAACTTGATCACAAACCCAATAAGAAAACTTCAAATTAATAACCAAAATTAACTTATTATTTAAACTCTATATTATTAGGCAAAGTTTTGGGAAAGACCGTTTTTCCATAAGTTTATGGAAAGATTGAGCTTAATTAAAATAATAAAATATAAAAGGTCTTAGTTGCAATATTAAAATTTTATTATGCAACGTGTAGTAGTTATAAAATTTATAACCCGATTCATGCAACCCAGATTTTTTAATTTAATTTCTTCTATTTTCACTTTAAACCTTGGTTTTTCCATAACTTATGGAAAGATCGTCTTTCAAGAGACAGACTCTTATATAAAATATAAATTAAAATATAATTATTTTTTTATTAGAGATGGTGATGAAGCGCTAAATAAGTGATTTTCAACTATCATTCCATTGTTGGTAGTTGTTCCTACCTATTTTTTTATCAAAATTGATGATGCGACATTTAAAAAGTACTCTTTAAATACAGTACACAATGTGGATGCTATAAGTTTACAACAACTATTCCTAAATTTGAGAAAAAATGTAAGGCATGAATAATTACTCGTAGAACAGCAAAACGTACGCTTTAAAATTAATGCCCGAATAAAATAACATTACATTAAAATATATAAAAAAAGAAAAAGAAATCAAACTATATACTTCGTCTTCACTAAAAAAACAAAACCTGCTACTCCCGCAAATTTCAAGGGGGTGGATAACTCCTCTTCAACCTCTTCAACCTCTTCCTCATCTAATATGGTATCTTTCGGTACTATGAGCATTGTATTCATAAAAATAAAATCGTATCCTCAGAGATAATTTGTATATTTTAAATTGTAAAAATGTGCTTCACTGGATGTGAGATTGTGCATTATTCTAATTCACCGATGATTATTATATAAATATTAAATGCACAAATATAATAATAATGAAATGCACATTTTACATATTTACGATGCACATATATTCATGGTACCCTAGAGGTACTGTATAAGAATGGCGTCCATACGCTTACATCTCCCTTGTTCTAGGAGAGGCTGACACACCCCCTCCACCCATCAGTTTCGCCCCAACATATGGGAGTAGAAATACCACAATAAATAAAATAAAATTACATAAAATATTTTAGGCCAGTTCACTTAAATCAGTTAATTTTAAAATAGAATATCAAGATCAACTGAAATTGAAATTAACCGTAAATTTTATTTTTCATACGCAAATGTGCAACTAAATTGATGGATAAGCGAGTATTAGGCCCCATTTTCCAGAGCTAATTTACATTTAATTTCAATTTAATTCAGTTCAATTCAAATTAATCCAGCTCAATTCAGTTCAACCTAAATTTAATTAGGCAAAAATTAACTTAATTTAGTCACACGTTACTATTTTCAACACACTTATTTTAGTTTAGTTTAGTTCAGTTCAGTTCAAATCAGTTCAGTTCAAATCAAATCAAATCAGTTCAGATAAGTTTTAGATAACATGCCTAACAATCACTAAAATCAACTCGATCTACTTTCTATTTTTTTCTTATTAAATTTTTATAAAAGGAATTCTTTTCGACAACAAAAGAAATCAGTTGTAAATGAAAGAAAGAAGAAGTGAGTTATTATTTATTAGTCCCTGTACTTTTCACTCATTGTGCATCTTTCAATCTTGACTCGTGCTTTCGGAACACTTTAACTAATTTCTCAATTCATGGAGTTGGAACATGCTCCCAAAGTCCCACCCCATTTACTAACTGGAAAGTGCAAGCTTTAGAGGTCATCAAGGATAAAAGTTTCCATCATCAAAAGATATCTAAGCATGAAAGCAATGCGCAGAAAGCTAGAAAATCCATCATCACCCCCAAATAATGAGACCATAACTGACCACATTGCATCTGAAAATGTTCTCATATGCTGGATGCCAATTTCTCGTACTGCAAATTATCTGCCAAGGTTTAAATGTGATTCGCATTCACTCCATTTTTTAATTTCACCGTGTTCTAGTAATGACCTGCTTCAAATTCACCGTGTTTCTACTTACATTAGAACCAAGAAGAGTACAGACTGTACAGTAACATATTCTCTTTGCTTGCCTCCTGATGAGACCTGAATTCGTGGTGATGTGGTATCGGTCTCTTGATGTTGATGTCATAATTTGAACTGTGCTTGGTGATGAGATGGGTAATGCATGTTTTCTTAGAGTATTTAAAACCACTTTTTAGATGCTTTTGTTGGTGGATAGTTGGATTATTAGCTGTTTTACCAAATAGGCGGTTAGAATCACCTTGTGTGGTTTCTTCCTCCGATTTCCCTATTTTGTAAGCATTTAGTTGCTAATGTGTTTTACCTCTGTGACTTGTTCGATTTCTTCTTGTTTTGTGAGCTTATTTAGAGACGATCATGGAAAAGACCATTCACAAGGATGGTAGAGGTTGAGGAAGAGCATTCGCAAGAAAGTTAGAAGAACGAAGGTCACTTACAAAGTGGTAGAAGATAATTGAAGAAGGAAGACAAAGTAGCAGATGAATAATGATCCGGGAGTTGGAAGCAAGTTCTGGGAAATATTTGAGACGAATTGGAAACTAAGGACAACATCAATGGATTCGTCCTTGTGGATACCATAAAATCGACTACAAGAGCTCCAAAAACGGAATAATGCTTCACCCTTATCTGAGCAAACAAGTTGGAAACAAAACTGAAGCACGACCTTTGCTAAAACGCAAGGACCTTATCCCAGGACTATAGAAAAGGACAGTTCTGTAGGCACGGTCCGTGCTAAAATGCACAGGTAGGAATGTACTGTTCAAAGGTAAGGGTCGTGCAAATCTGTACGGCCCATGTCCTGCACTAAAGAAACATATGGTTCTTCGGGTTTTTTTTACTTTTCCACATTTTTCTCTCTTCCACCTATAAAAAGTCTCATTCTTCCTCCATTTCTCCTTGAGCTCGACGTGGGCTTCCAAAACCCTAGTTTTTCCTTAGGGTTTCTTAGTTTCTTCATCTTTTTCATGTCTTCTTATGAATTTATGATGAGTTTTCATTACCTAGCTTATATTTGTGCTTAGAAGCTTGGATTAATGAATAGGAGGTGGATTTTTACTATGTTACTATTCACTTGTCTATTTCTTTATTTCATATCATTTGTGTATCTAAACCCATGGACTTTGTTAGGTTAGATTAGATTTATGACTTGGGGTTATTAGTAAGCATGTTTTAACATTCAATTTGTGAGATTTCGAGATTCATCTCTATTTATTATGCTATAAATATCATGCTTAATTTTTCTTTAACTTCTTTCCATAATTAATGTATTGAATGTGATTAGGATGTACACATAGTTAAATTTTTGCATGGTTTAGTCCTAAGCTTTGAAACTAGCTTAGGAGTGTTACTTTACCAAACTTGCTTGTAGCCTTGTGAGTACCGGAGGTAACATGATTCTTGTGAGTTACCAGAGTGGTAATAGGTTGGTACTACAATTAGAATATTGATACAAACAATATTGGGAGCAACAAACAATTGGGTCGTGTTGTTAAAATCCCAACTAGGGTCGTGCAGTCACTACTTGAGAGCTAGGGTCTTAGTTTTTGGGGACTAAGCATTTTTACTATCTTAGGGTTATCATGTGGTACTTATATCAGAAGCACGAGGGGCCAATGATGGGTACTCACTGTGGAGTTCCCGATGATCCATTCCACTACCAGGTTTAACATGCGACCGTAGCAAGGCATTGACTTTTAACCATGAGCTTATTAACCTCGGTAGTGAGGGCTAGAGTCGTTTCCTGTAAGCTCTTCTCTATACTATATGTAGAGGAGGTAGAACCATCGGTGTGACTACCCATGGAAGTTCCCGATGAATTAACATCTCCTCATTGTCTGATATAGCACATATATAGAATTATATGTTTTAAAATTGAATAGTGGTCTAGTATAAAATCATAAATGTTAATCACGTGATGCAAATACCTTCAAAGCTAGTTAATCATATCTTTATCTCTTTCTTTTTTATATGCTCGTATTTATTATTCTAATTAACTCAACATAACCCTCCTTATGTTTGCTATTCTTGACATACATTTGGGGTGACGCCCGTGGGTAAACTTTATGATGATGATGGAGATCCCAAGACGACTACCAAAATAAATGAAGATATTTCACGTCTTGATCAAACATTCAAGGGATATGTTCAGGATCCTCCAAGTGACATGGATGGACCAATGACTATTTCAAGAATGAACTTTAGGGATGCGGCATTGAATGCTTTGATGGATCTACTTCATGATGAAGAATTAAAGAAGAAGTCAGATAGGGCTTGGATTAATTATTCAAGCTTGCCGATTAAATGGAGACGTTGTGAAGACCACTATACTCTTTTTCCCACTGGGGTTTTTAATGAGGTAGTGTGATTATTGTAACATTATTTTATTTCTGTCCAATAATTCGGCCATATGGGTTTTTAAAACGTTAATATTTTCGAAAATCAGTCCATTAGGGGTTTTCAAAACTTTCCTTTTATTCTGATTAGAAATAGATTTGGTAAGATTAGATAAGGAAATATTTTTCTAGTGTAATTCTAGCTAGTACACAGCCGAAATAGGTTAATTGTTGAAGTTCTAGTTAAATATGGTTTTAGCTTCTTGAAACTGTCATAAGTTGATTCAAATTCCAATTGTAATTAGGGTTTGAGTTGGCCGAAATTATCCCTATAAATAGAGGGGATGGCCGATGGTTTTTTATCATCTTTTATCAATCAAATATTTAGAATTTTGAGTTATATCATTGCTTCATTGTTGCTTAATCCCGCGGGTTGATTAAGTTTCAATATCCTTTGTGAGCTAATCCTGCGGGTTAGTTAGTGATCAAAGAAACCTTGTGATCTAAAACTACAGGCTATTTAGAGAGCAAGTCAGAATTGAGTGTACCCTGCGGGCTAGACACTTGAATTTGTGCGTTTATACTGGTTTGGGTGAAATCCCTAGTGTTGACAAAGATCCAATATTCCACAATCTAGAGTCTTCGCAGGGAGATTCATATCAGTTGGTATTAGAGCAAAGCGAAAGAGCCTTGGACGAAATTCTTCATTAGGGGTTTTCGAGTTTCTGCTTGCATTTATTTTAAAAATTTTGTATAAAAATTATAAAATCTTTCATGTCTTATTTTAACTATTTTTGTTTGATCTTTCTTAGTAGGAAGGTTGAATCTAGAGTCGAAGGACGTCGAAGGATCCGAGAGTTAGAATACTTCGGTATTACTATCCGCCTTCACCTTCATCAATTGAGTCAGGACGACATCGAAGGGTCATAGCGTTAACAAGTATTATCCGCCTTCACCTTCCCATTCAGTTTCATCTTTTTTAGGTAGCTTATATCGTTTACGTGCTTGTGATATTTTTCGTCCACTCTTTTGAAGAATTATTGTATGCTGGTAATCCTATTTGTTTTCTTTATCGTTCTTTGATTCCATATCTTGAAATATTATTTGATTTTTGATTACACCTTATTCAAAAAATAAAAATAAAGTCTTTTGTATCTTTCCGGATATAGTGTCATATTTGAGATCCTTACGATCTTGAATACCTCGAAGTTCATTTGAATCGAGAATAAGTTGTCATAGTTTTCTAAGTTTTATATAGGCTTTAATTGTTCCAATTTTTTTCTAAAATAAAAAAAAGGTATCAGATTTTGGGATTTCAGAATTGGAAATTTGGGATTTGGGAAATCAGAAATATGGACATTTTTGTATTTTTCAGAAAGTTTGGAGGCTATTTTGCAATTTTCAAAAATATTTTGGGGTTGCACGGCTGATTTTTTTGGAAAATATGAATCTGATTTTGTGTGAATTATTTGTGGGAAGATTCGGATTTATAGAAGGAAAAAAAAGAAGAGAAAAGAAAAGAAAAAGGAAATCCGACTTGAAAAGGAAAAACAAAACAAAATCCTAATCGGAATCGGAAATGTGAGTTTCTATATATATATAAGGCGTGGGTTGGAGCAGAAAAATACACCTTGGGCAGAAATAATTCAGGTGTTTTTCAAATTCAAGAAGAATTTGGGGTTAAAATCCGAATCCCATTTGGTTTCGGATAAGTTTCTTTAATTCTCGGAATGTTTTTGAAGTCTGTATGAAGCTTTCTTGTTTTGATCATAACTTCTTCATCACAGCTCCGATTCATGCCATTCAAGTTGAGTTTTGTTCCTTGTTCTTTTTAGAATTTGTAATTGTATATCATAGAGACAATTTTGAGTTTATATATTTTAGATTTCGAAATAAGTTCTGCAGTACTCTACTCCTATATTGCTTTGAATTTGCGGTGAATTCATTCGTTTGCCCTCATATTAGCCTTCCCCTTGTGAGTTTTGAGAGTTATACACTTGGTGAGTGACCTTACTAAACAAAGGGAAGGGGGGGATTTTTATTAATAACCGTTTATTTTCTTAGCAGCTTAGCAAAGATGGCAGACAAAAATCCTTTCGTCCCGCCTTTTGTGAAAGATCCCAATAATTTTCCTTTGACTAACATGTCCAACAGTGTACATGCTGAGAAAACAAGAGACAAGGCCCAAGATAGTTGGGAACGTCAACGGTTCTAACTGAATGAACATCTTGATCCCGATCGATTTGCTACTACAATGAATGCCATCATGAGTGAGATGCAAAGATTGGCGAGAAAATTTAACACCATGGCACCTCCTACTCCTCAATCAATGGCTAAGGGAAGAGATCCTCAAAGTCATATGCACAAATTTAAGGGTTATGGAAGTTCTGATTAAGAATCAAATGAATTATAAAGACGATCGCGACGAGGATATTCAAGAAAGGATCACCATGGAAAACATCATTATTCCCGAAGGAGATCACACGATAGTTTGGATTTAGGGTCTAGCTCGGATTCAGAAAGACAAATTAAGGGTTTGAAATATGAGATCCCCCAGTTTGACGATCAACACAATCCGGAGAGGTACCTTGATTGGGAGCGACAAATTGAGAATCTGTTTGATCTCAATAACTATCGGGAGAAGGAGAAAGTAAAAGTGGCGCAATACTCCTTCACACATTATGCGGCCGAGTGGTGGAAGAATGTGAAGGAAAATAGACAACTTGCCGGGAAGAAACCTATCTCCACCTGGGAGAGATTCAAGACTGAGCTTCGTACTTATCATGTTCAACCTACTCATCTGATGGAGAAACACTCTTACTTATCCAACATGAAACAAGGATCTCGTTCATAAGTACTGGTAAATATCTTGACTTGACTATGAGAAGGGTTGGAATGAGAGAGGACGATGCTTTCGTTAAAAATCGATTCATTGAAGGACTGCAAGAGAACTTTCAAATTCCAGTCAGACTTCAACACCACATCTCTATGGACGATTTACTCATGAAAGAAAGTTTTGTTGAGAGTACTTTGTGGCCAAGGAAGCAACAAGTCATTTTTCCAAGTCAACGTTCAGGGTTTGAATCCGGAAACTCTAGTTTTGGCCGAGGAAAGAGCGCATCTATGGGTGGCCGGGGTTCGGGTCAGGTTTATTCAAACCCAACATTTAGTTCCATTTAGAGGAAGATGTCTCCTCAATTTCCTAGCCAACAGTCGTTAAAAAATTCAGGTAAGTTTTCTGCCTCTTCATCAAATTCAGTTTCAGTTAACACTCCTACTTGTTTTCATTATAAAGAAAGAGGGCATGTTCGTGGTAACTGTCCCCATGCTAGAGTGTTGGAAACCATTCAGGAAGGTGAGGAAGAAAATGAATATGCTGATATGCCTTATCTTGAGGAATTTGGAGATGAACCGGTAGATGAAGAAATCATCATAGATGATCATGGTGAACAAGGTTTGGAAACACAAGGTAATTTCGTAACATTGAGAGCCCTAAACTCTCAAGTGGCCGAAACCCAGGTACAAAGAATGAATATTTTTCATACTCGATGCCTTGTGAAAGATAATATTTCCTTGTTGATCATTGATGGTGGTTCATGTGCTAATACGGTTTCCAATCTGCTAGTTAAAATCATTGCCTTTGCCCGTTTCTGCACATCCATCACCTTATAAACTTATTTGGTTAAATGGAAGTGGTGAGATTAAGGTTAATAAGCAATTCTTGATTAACTTTAATATAGGAAAATACCATGATTCTATTTTATGTGATGTTATACCTATGGAAGCTAGTCATAACTTCTTAGGAAGACCTTGGCAGTTTGATCCTAAATCTATGCATGATGGTTACACTAACAATATTATTGTGATTAAGGATAGAAAAAGGTATACATTAGTTCCATTGACACCAGTTGAAGTTATTGAGTCTCAAAGACACATGAAAAATGAGAAAGAAAAGTATGCGACTGAGTTGAAGGTGGACGAACCAAACCTTAATCAGGGTTTAGATCCGAACGGCCACAAGAAGAAATTGGGTGGCAAAAATCCTAATCAGGGATTTGAGCTGAATGGCCACAAGAAATTGGACAGAAAAAACCCTAAGAGATCCGATCCTAATCTAGGGTTTGGCGTTCTAGGTAAGTCAGGTAAGTTTTTGAATGATTCTGAAAAGTTGCGAAAGGTTTTATCTTCACATCTTAATCCCTTGCCATCTATTTATATGATGAAACGTGAGTTGCAATTTGAAATTGGGAAATCAATTTATTTATCTATTTGGGACATGAATCCTACTTTTTATAATCATTCGTGTGTTTTGATTTTACATTTTAAAGAAAAGTTATTTCGCCAATAAAGATATACATGTGCATGTTCCTCTACATTTTGCTGAGATGTTGCAGGAATTTGACGATGTTTTCCCAGAGGCTTTGCCGCACAGCCTACCTCCTTTTTGAGGGATTGAATATCAGATTGACTTGATTCCGGGTTTGGTTATTCCTAATCGACCAGCTTACAAAGTAAATATTGAAGAGACAAAGGAACTACAACGACAAGTTGAGGAATTACTTCAAAAAGGTTATGTGCATGAATCTCTATCTCTTTGTGATGTGCCTGTCATTTTAGTTCCCAAGAATGGTAAAACTTGGCGAATGTGTATTGATTGTTGTACCATTAATAAGATAACTATTAAGTAACGTCATTCTATTCCTAGAATATAAGTTTGAGGATTTGCATGAATCTGTGATTTATACTAAAATTTATTTGACTCAGGGTTATCATCAGATTTGTATTAGGGAGGGTGATGAATGGAAAACTTCATTTAAAACTAAGTTTGGGTCATATGACTGGATTGTTATGCCTTTCAGATTAACCAATGCACCTAGTACGTTTATGCGGATGATGAACCATGTCTTAAGAAAGTTTAATGGACTATTTGTTGTGGTTTACTTTGATGATATTTTGATCTATTCTAACTCGACTGATGAGTATATTGAGCATGTAAAATCCATCCTACTTGCACTCCATGAGTCCAATTTGAATGCAAACATCAAGAAGTGTACTTTTTGTTCGACGGAAGTTGTGTTTCGACAAAACTAAAATTGAGGCCATTAAGTCTTGGTCGAGACCCCTCAATTCCAACCAGGTACGTTCTTTTCATGGTTTAACTATTTTTTATTGAAGCTTTATGCGTGATTTTTTATCTATTGTCACACCTTTAAATCAACTAGTTAAAAAGAATGTGAAATTTATTTGGGCTGATGCTCAGGAAAATGCATTTAATGAACTGAAAGTACGATTATATAATGCTCCTATTCTAGCTTTACCTGATTTTAATGGTACTTTTGAAGTTCATTGTGATGATTCTGGTGTTGGTGTTGGTGCTGTATTAATGCAAGAGAATCGACCTATAGCTTACTTTAGTGAAAAGCTAAAAGGCGGTGCTCTAAATATCCTGTTTATGATAAAGAATTCTATGCAACTGTACGTACTTTAGAGACTTGGCAGCATTATTTATTGCATAAAGAATTTATTATTCATAGTGATCATGAATCATTGAAATATTTAAAGAGTCGTATGAAGTTTAATAAGCATCATGCTAAATGGTCTAGTTTTATTGAGTCTTTTCCCTGTGTGTTGCGATACAAGAAGGGAAAAGAAAATTTTGTTGCTGATGTTTTGAGTCGTAGGCATGTATTACTTACACGATTGGAATGTGTCCTTTTCAGATTATCTTTTGTGCGAGAATTATATGCTACTGATCCTGATTTTTCATATGTCTATGCTGCATGCGAAAAAGGTTCATATGATAAATATTTTTGGCAAGATGGGTTTT
>JAULKM010054218.1:0-28667 GCA_032355605.1 Rubia tinctorum
TCTATCATACTCATTAATTTTACCATTAACATTTAATCTAAATAAATTTGTCCACCCAAAATAAGCTGAATATGAAATTTAATAATACATTATAATAATTAAAATAGAATTTCATTTTTTCCAAAATTATTAAATAATTAATTTTTTCTTCTTTTATAATTCGTTCTTTGTTGCAGAAAAATAATACATTTTATTTTTTCCAATTATATTATTTTTTAAAAATTAAAATAAATAATACGAGAAATGATTTTTTTTAAATTATGAAAAATTATTACATTAGCAAAAATCAATTATAATGACTAGAAAAATCACATAAATTTTTTAAATAATAAAAATTCATGTAGTCCGACCAATTATTACAATTTGGAAATTGAAATATTGATCTAATCTGACCAATTATTACTAACGGAATACAAGTTAAAAATGAAAAACCAGAAAACATGGATGACGAAACCATATCGCCATCCTAATTTTGACCACCCAAATGATGGTAAAGACGTTTTGTAAGACCATTTCTCAATTGGTCATGTTTACCTCCGTTGCGCACATCCTTCCAATTTTGCCTAAAAGTCGGTAGATTAGCATGTTGCTCTGCGTTATTATGCCAAGGAGAGTCATCGATTTGGTTATAATCACCTGGTTGAACCTGCAAGTCATATGTATCTCTTTCATCTTCGACTATCATATTGTGCAGTATGATACAAGCTATTAGAATATCCCCTAACATTTCAATATTCCAGTATAGGACTGGGTTGCGAATCACGGAGAACCAGGCTTGTAAAATATCGAAAGCACGTTTGACGTCTTTTGCGTAGCTCTCTTGACGCTTTGTGAAAATTTGATTCTTGGAGTCATTCGGAGCCGTATATGCAGGCATGAAGCTTTCCCACTTCGGATAGATTCCATTTGTAAGATAGTACCGTTGATCGTAGCTACGACTTGACTTCATAAGGAAAAAGTGGAGCCATTCCTTCACATATGGCATCAAATAAGGGTGACTTGTCCAGGACGTTGATATAATTGTTTGACCCCGCCATCCAAAAAAAAACATGCCAGATCCATGTATCGTATGAGGTCACTTCTTCCAAAATAGTTGAGGCGCGTCCACTTCTACCCTGAAACTGACCTTTCTAACCCAGGGGACAATTTTTCCATTTCCAATGCATGCAATCAATAATACCAAGCATACCTGGAAATCCACGCCCACGTGCTACATGCATCAGCCTTGCAGTATCCTCTTGATTTGTTAATCTGAGGTGTGCTGGATGGTACACGACAATTATTACTTTTATAAAATGAGACACCGTTTCTCTGACCGTTGTTTATCCCACTTGTAAGCATTCATCCAGTTGGTCGAATGCACAACCATATGCCAAATTGCGCATGGGCACCGTGCACTTGTGGAGTGGGGAAAATCCTTCATAACCACAAGCATCAGGTCTTTGTATGAAGTAGGGATCGTGGTTTGTGACATCTTCGAGTATACGTTGGAAAACATTTTTCCGCATACAAAACTTAGTACGAATATGTTGATCAAAATATTGTATCTGGAGAACTTCATGTGCTCGGGCACAGTCTCTCTTATTATGATTCCTTGTTCTCTTCGGTAAGGTTGGAGAAGTTTGAGAACTCTCATCCTCAATGGCTGCGTACCATTGTCTTGCCATTTCTGGAAAATTCAAAACAAAGTTACGCGTCTCAGGATCAGTTTCGGGTAAAAAAACCCGGGAATTTCATAGGTTGGTATGTTTGATGATTCTCCAAAGTGAATATCATCGTCGTTGTTTGGGGAATTAGAGGAAGACATGGTTGTGTAGAATAAGGAAGGGAAAAATTTTTGGGTTGGAAATGGAAGGTAAACGAATGTCCCCTTTATATAGAACCATGAAAATTGACAATTCCATTATTTTTGTCTAGTGGAAGATTTGAAGTGATGAATGAATGCAGCCCACGTGAACAGATGGAACGTGTCAATGACAACCCCATTAATTTTATCTGATGAAAGATTTGAAGTGATGAATGAATGCAACCAACGTTTTTTCTGACGGAAGATTTGAAGTGATGAATGAATGCAGCCCATGTTTTGTCCGACGGGAGATTTGAAGTGATGAATGAATGTAGCCCACATGAACAGATAGGACGTGTCAATGACAACCCCATTAATTTTGTCTAGTGGAAGATTTGAAGTGATGAATGAATGCAGCCAACGTGAACATATGAGACGTGTCAATGAAAAGTCCATTAATTTTGTTTGGAGGAAGATTTAAAGTGATGAATGAATGCAGCTCACGTGAACAGATGGGACGTGTCAATGACAACCCCACTAATTTTGTGTAGCGTAAGTTTGAAGTGCTGAATGAATGCAGCCTACGTGAACAGATGAGACTTATCAATGAAAACCCCATTAATTTTTTCTAGCAAAATATTTGAAGTGATGAATTAATTCAACCAAATATTAAAACTACAACAATTGACACAAAACATAGAAAACTTAAAAATTGATCTAGTATGAACAATTATAATGAAAGGTAATGACAAAAGTATGATCTAGTCTGACCAAATATTACAAAGAAGCGATTAAAATCACCATTGATTGTAGACTACCTCCATTAATTTATCACGGAAAGCCATCTGCTCTGGGGTCAAATCTTGATGTTGCATCAAAGTACTAAGGAGTCTACTGTTAGCTAGTTTTTGTTCACGCTCCAATTGAATTTGTACGAACTCCCGTTGCTCTATGTTATACTCCCTTTTCTCTTTTTCATTTTCCACAACCTTTTTAGCAGATTTAGCGGCATCTCTGATTGTGGACTGGAACTCCATTATTTTGCATTCTTTTTATTGTCTATCATCCATTGTTCTTCGGGTTGCCTTTTCTTTCCTCCTTGCTTTGAATTTAGCTGCTTTGACACCAATCGGCCTAGATGGATATTGCATTGGGCTAGCATCATTGCTATTACGGGTCGTTGATGACACCCGTGACGTATATTCGTCTCAATCAGATTTCTTTAGGCCATATTGTGCCATGAATTTAGGGTTACCCTTGCACTTATCATATCAATGAAAGAATAGATTTTTTTTGTCTCCATTTTCATCTGCAAACAAGTCTATGGCCTATGAATTTATATCTCATTGGCCAGACCCACTCCCGCTTCGACTGAAGTGGCATCTAGATTTACATTCACATCCCACATATTTGGCTATATCTTTAGAAATTTTTAACCACCGACACTTGCACGACTTCATTGACCGGTTGGATTTTTCATACTCATTCACCTCTTCAATAATTTTAGACCAAAACACACCAGCATTCTGACCCGCGCCCAATACACAATCGGTTGAATGCTCGAACCACGCCCTGCGAAGAACATTATCATCATCTACACTCCATTTGTCCCGGCTAAATTACTTCTTAGTACCCTTACTCCCGAACACTGGTGTTGTTTCATCGTTGTTCTCACCTACATCATTTCGTGAACAAAAAAATCAATTTGTCCATTGTAAAACAAATGTCAAACATATTCTAATCAAATATTAAATGAGAGGCAACGTAATTGAATGAGATGGAACATATTAAATAGTAAATGAATGACAGGCAAAATAAATATCAAACATATTATAATTAGTAAATATCAAAGATATTCTAATTAGTAAATGGGATGGAACAGAGTAAATGAACGAGACGCAACTTAAATATCAAACATATTTTTATTAAATATTAAATGAGATGGAACATATTAAATATACTAATTTTAATATGAACAGTATGCGAAGAGGCAGCGTAAACGGATTAAATATACCAATCATTATGAAGGAGATCAATCAAACCATTCAATGCAGCATCTCTAAACTTCATTCTTGACCTTGTCATAGGACCAATCATGTTGCTTAGAGGATCACGAACATAACCCTTGAATGTTTGATCTAGACGTGGAATGTCTTCATTTATGGTGGTAGTCGTCCCTTGATCACCATCAGTGTGTCAATGGTAATTAAAATGCTGAAAACCATCCCCTGTTTATAGTTATAGGTGTGGCCTTCAAGAATACAAATTCGATAAGGATTTAGTAACTCCTGTCGGAAACTAGAATGACTTATGACGATTTAAGAAGCTAAAACCAAATCTAAATACAATAACTAATTTAAATCTAAATGATGACCATATTCATCCACGTAAATCAATCCAAATATTGGTTAAATTCTTGAATGAATCTACCTTATCTAAACTTACCAAATCTAATTATAATCAAATCAAAATGGATTATTCTAAACCCTAAATTAGAATGTAACCAAAACTCTTCTAACCCAATATGGTCGAGTTTATGAGCTTTACTCATAAAAATAAACTAAAATGATCACACTACCTCATTAAAAAACTCAGTGAAAAAAAGTATGGTGTTGACCTACTAAAACCCTAATCTACTAATAAATTTAGAACTCTAATTCATATCATGGGATCATATATCAGGGGTAAGAACTTGAAGTTGTTTGAATTGTCGTCAAGGGTTCAACTTTAAACTTGCTTTGAGTTGGTAGACAACTATTTACTGGTTTCCATATCAGGAGAAGAATTTTTCCACTACTGTGTTAGAATTATTGAATCTTTGACAAAAGCCTAATGGTTCTAAGGTAGATTTCTCTTAGAGAGTTATCAATGAAAGCTTGAATGCGGTTCCATGAATTAATATGATGGTAATCTCATGATATGTGAATGGCATTATAGATAAAAATCTTAACAAGAATCTTGTTAAAGAGACATCAATTACGGTTCATCAACTACATGTCGTGGTGGAAAAACATGCCAACGTAGAAGAGGCCGTCAAATGAGACAAAACAATGAAAAAATGGCTCAGAAGGATATGCTTAACAATAAGGGGAAGAAAGGAGTTGAGTCCATAAAACCCCATTTTGAAACATATACATATTTGATGAAGTCACAAGCAGACACTTTGGTCATTCATTGGAATCTTCTTTTGGAACGGTTATCTATACAATTTATTCCTAGCAGAAGGTCTTCATTTAAATGGTGTGATTTTCACAAGGATCATGGCCATGATACAAAATATTTTTACCACCTAAAGTTAAAGATTAAAAAATGAATATATTGTTACTCTCTCTCCCTCTTAAACTATGTGCGACACAAGGTGTGATACTATATGTACTTTCACATCTCGTCTTTGTTATTGATCGGTGTCACACCGGCGCCGCCATGAGTATATCAAAAAATAAGAGAGGTAGAAATGAGCTAAGAGTACAGACAGTAAGTGATGAAAATAAAGAAAATGGGAAACAAATTAAGGGGGCACGGGAGGTTTGGTGGAGAACGATGATAAAATGAAGGGTGTGATTGTTGGAGAAGATACGAGGGATGCTGGACAAATATTGGAATCAGCAAGAATTGAGGAGAAGGACTGGAGAACTCAAAAATTGATTCAAAACAAAACTCTAGACGAGGAAAAATAGAGTAAATCATTGGGAAGTGAAGCTTACAGCAAGAGACTATCATGGTTAAAAACTATAGCATGGATGCAACCCCCTCCCATTTAAGGTAATTGAAGGTTTTCTGTATAGAATTTGGTGGGAAATTGTGAAAGTATTGTAGTACCTGGATGATTCTTCATGGTAAAGTTATCTTTAAAAATTATCTCATCATGAAAATGTTGAGAAAGGATTGATCACATTTTATGGTGAAGTTGTGATAAGTAAACTATGATAAATGATATAGACTTGAATGAACTAGCAACTGTGCGGTTTGGATATAGCTTCCTAATCTCCCACTATTCTATTAGAAACCCAAAACAATCAATAAAATAGTGAGCCCTACTGGAAGGCGAATATGTTTAGATAGAGCCATAGCTGAGAAGGAGAGACTAACTTATGCTAGGATACAAATTGAAGTCAAAATTGGTGGAACAATGTCGAATAAAGTGCTATTGTGAACGAAAGAAAGGTTATAGTTTAACCAAAAAATGTGTTCTAATGGAAACCAATGTAGTGTTCTGGCTCCAAAATATATGGGAATCATGACAGTGAATGCAGGAAAAAAAGGAGCGAGGGAAGAAGAAAAAGAAAACTCAATTGTTTATGTTGTGAAAATATGTCTATTCGTGAAGAAATCTTATAAAGCTAAGAGCAGTACAGGAGATAGAGTAAAGAAACACATGAATCAAGAGGAGCATGCAAACCAAGAGATGAGTCAGAATAATGAGAAGAATACTTAGGAGGTAATGTAAAGGAGGTGAATAGAGGTCAGAGAAAGGAGAAACCACCTGATAATTAATAGTATTGTACCATGGAACATTATAGGGTTGAATAAAAGGGCTAAGCACAGTGAGGTGAGGAGATTTTATCTGAAAAACAAAGATGACTTGATGGGATTATTAGAAGAAACCAAAAAAAGATAAAGAAGTGGAGACATGAAGAAGGGTTGAACTTGGGTGGAATTTAGTAACGAATAACACTGATGAAAAGGAGGGAGAATATGAGTTACATGGATAATTGATAGCTATGACATAAGGGTTTTAAAACTGGATGAATAGTGGTATGACTTAAAGAGTACAAAGAAGGATGACGACAATTGCTTCTTTTGCACCATAGTTGATGGTTTTAACACTTCAAAGAAAAGAGAGACATTGTGGGGATTTCTGAAAACAACAAGGCTTATGAGTATTCCATGGTTGGTGATGGGTGACTTCAATTCACCACTAGGACCGGGTGACTGAATTGAGGGGAACTAAATTGATGAAAAAGAGACAGGAGATATTAAATTGAAAGTTAAAGCATTAGAATTGGAAGAGTTAAGAATAGTTGGCTCTACTTATACCTTGAGTAACAGAAGATCTGGATGATAGATTGATGAGTAGAATAGATAGAGGGCTGGTGAACAAAGGCTGGATAGAGGAATATCAAGATACAGTTAGGGAAGTCCAAAATGAGATGACATATGATCATTTGCCTCTAATAATTAGGTTCAGTCAGAAAAAAGAAAAAGTGACAAAACCTTTCAAGTTCTTCAGTATGTGGGTTAAATCACCATCATATCAGGAAAGTTTGGAAGATAAAAAAAATTAAAGACTTTTATGTAACCAGGGCACTGAAAAGCTTAGAGAAACCTCTCAAAATCCTAAACAAAATAGAGTTTGGTGACATCAGTAAGAAGGATGAAAATGCACATAAATCTGGGGAGAGAGCACATGTAAAATGAATGAAAAACCTGAATCAAGGGAACTACAAGAACTAGAGCAGAAAGCAAGTCATGGAGCAATTTTTTTAAAGAGGTTGAATTTATTTATTTTTCAAAAGAAAACTAATTTTTGGTGGATATTGGAGGTGGATAGGCCAACCAAAGTATTCTATGATTCACTAAAGAAGAGACAATACCATAACAGGATTGTAGCAGTGAAAATTGAATGCAAAATTGTACTGGAGAAGGATAAAACTGGAGAGAGGTTGATCAATCACTTCAGGGCTCAGTTGGGAATAAAAGAAAAGGTGGAAATTATTGAAGATAGATTTATACAGTAGGGAAAAGTCTTGGATGTGTGGAAACAAACCAAGTTGATGAAACTTGTAGAAATGGCTGAAATTCAAAAAAAAACTTTAAAGGGAATCAATGGGGAAAAGTCTAGGTAAAGATGGTTATAAAAGCGTAATTTTCAGAGAATCGTGGGTGATTATTGGAAAAGACATCATAAACACATTTCAAGGTTTTTGCAGAGGGGACCCAATACATGAAGTTTTCAGGAATGCAGTCATTACACTGATTTCAGAAAAATGATCAGCCATTGGTACCATCGATTTTAGACCCCATCGCTTGTTGTTCTGTATTGTACAAGATTATTACAAATATTTCAAATCCAAGGATATGTGATGTTCTTCAAGACTTGATTAGCAATAATCAAAGCGCGTTCATCAAAGGAAGGTACGTCGCGCACAACATGTTGTTGGCACAGTTACTACATAGGTATGGAGTTGAAACTTTAAGGCATAGTTACATGGCTAAAATAGACATCAACCAAACGTTCGATAGAATAAATTAGAACTTCTTGGTTAGTTGGCTGAGGAAATTAAAATTCCCAGAATTGATCATAGATTGGATTCAAAATAGTACATTGGAGTCACATTGTGCTTGTCATACAATGGAAGGTATACGAAGTCTTTTGGGGCAAGTAGAGGTATTAGGTGTGGATATCCAATATCCTTTCTACTATTCGTGGTCTGCATTGAGTACTTCACTAGATTGTTGAAGAAATAAATACAACCAGGGAATATAGACTACCATCAAAAGTGCAATAAGGTATAAGTGCGCACCTTATTATTCGCGGATGATCATTTTCTTTTCTGTGGAGCAAACACAAAAACAATGAATGGAGTGAAGGAAACTATGAGAAGAGGTAGAGAAACTACTATCCTAACAATGAATGAGAAAAATCAAAAGTTTATTTCTCAAAAATGAAGAAAGCGGAAAAAATCATACTAGAATCATTCTTGAATATAGTCAAAGGCGAGTTCCAATGAATTACTTAGGTCTACCCTTGTCAAGATTCAAATGGAGCAAAGAAGATTTTGAAACTCTTATATAGAAAATTAGAGGCAGAATACAAGGTTGGAAAACAAGGCACATGTCCTATGTTGGGAAACTACAATTGATAAATGGTGTTTTGATGAGTCTGCAAGGTTACTAGGAAAGTGTTCTTAGCATACCGGAGAGTGTGCATAAAAGGATAGCACATATTTGTAATTTTTATCTCCGGGGTAGGGATGAAGGGAGAAGAGGCTTCTCTGCAGCAATGTAGGGATCGTTAAGTAACAAAAAGAAAAATGGTGGGATAGGGATAAGGGACTCAGAAATATGGAACAAGGCCGCACTTTGCAGGCACTTATCGAATGTGATCCAAAAGGAAGACATCTTATGGGTGAAATGGGTCCTGGCATACTACCTTAAAGGCAAGGAACTGCAAGACTACCAGTACTCTTATAAACAAAAAATGGACTTGGAAGACATTCAAGAAGTTGAAAGAAAGAATCTATCCAGCTTTGACAGAATGTGTTAGCAGATAAGATAAGCTCAAAATATTAAAATTTTATGACAAACTGAAGGGAGGTGGTGTGAAAAGGTACAAGAAAAAGATAGTGTGGAATAAGTGTATTCAGCCAAAGCACATATTCTTTATCTGGTTTCTGTTGAACGGAAAACTGGAGACGAAAAACAGATTGAACAATTTTGGCATCTTGAATGAAGCAGAGTGTAGTTTTTGTGATCATCCGGAGAACTCTCAACACCTCTTTGCACATTGTAAGTTTGGAAAAGACAAGCTCATGAAGCTAAAGCTGTCGGATATTAAGAACATGAGAATCATGAAGAAGTTGGTGTTTATGATAACCAAGAGAAAGAAAAGTCCGAAGCTGATATTAATAGTTGCAGGATTATATAACATATGGTTAGAGAGAAATAGAAGAATGTTTACTGGAGAAAATTTCAAAGCTAACACAATTGCTTTTCAAATTCAATTAGAAGAAGAATGGAGAAAGGAAGATAAATGATGGTAAATGACAAGCAGGGAAGGACGGTTAATAGCAGTAGAGAAGGAAAGGAAAAGGGAATTCTAATATACTTAAAGAGATAGTTAAAATTCTATATGTTTTGCTCTTCATTGATTAATAGAAAATACTTTACCAAAACGAGATTAAAATTGTATTAAATATTATCACTTGCGATGATATGTGGTTAGAGCATAGGAGTAGGAGAAAGATCAATCGAAGAGCATGGCATGGCATGGAAAGAAGCAGAATAAAAACATTCAAATAGTGTGATAATCAACCCCCTCCACCACAAAATAATCCCAACAAATGTAAACAAAGCACATGCTACCATAAATATAGTAGTCAGTGTGATTAATATAATCATCAGCAAAGTATCCAACACTTGAATTAAGGCTCGAAGTTATGTATACCACGCGCAGAGCTAGAGAATAAGCGTATGAACTCAGGTGAAACCATCACCTTCTCTAATGATGATGTTTCTAACAAGATTCCGAGCATGGATCTTATGGTGATTTTAGCTACTATTGGGAATTTAATTACACTAAGCGTTCTTGTAGATAATGGTAGCAAATTTTAGGTCATATTAGCAAGCTATTTTGATTAGGTCAAAATTGTAAACATAATTTTAAAAATTAAACATCACATTTAACATAATTTAGGAGATAGATGTTGTATCTAATCAGAATAATCACACTATTGGTGCCAATGGGAGATGGGAAAATGAGTACAACACTATCCTACAACTTCACTTTTAATGATACTCATTCACTGTTGAATGTAATGGAAGACCATGGATGAATCAGGATAGAGCAATATGGTCACCTTATCAATTAGTGATGTAGTCCTTTGATAAGGGAATTTGTTTGGTAAGGGGGGATCAAGTTATGTCTAGAAATTTTAAGATGATGGATGTAAAAGAAGCCAAGAAAGTGAAAGAGGTAAGATAAATCCATAGGGAAGCATCTACGGCTAAAGTTGAAAGATGTTCATTCAGTCACTGGGAACAATAGATAAGGGAGGACCCATGCCTTTTAACATCCGAAGTAAGCTACAAATCTTGTTAGATGACTATTTCAATGTATTTTCTTGAAATTATTCTTAATTAATTGGAGTTCCATCACAACTTGATCAAACGATCAAACAAGTTAAGCAGAAGAGACTGGTCTCTACATCATAGCTAGTGCATGCGATCAAGGAAGAAGTAGCAGAGTTGTTGAAAGAAGATGTTATATACTGTAGAAAGTATTCTATCTTGATTAGATTTAAAATCCTCTCTCATGGTAAAATACATAATGGAGGTTTTAAAATGTTCATCGAATTCACTAATCTAAATAAGTGTTTTCTTAAAGATAACTTTCCCAGCCATTGAACTACCAAATACTTCATATTTATTACATCGCTAGATATGAAGTATCAGCATTATTTTATTCTCATAAAGTTTATCATCATATCCTGATGGTAGACGAAGATAAGGAGAAAACATCTTTCATTACTGATGGAATATTCTTTTATAGAAAAGACGCTCTTCAGACTACATAGTCCAAGAAACACATATAAAAGACTAGTGGATAAAATGTTTTTTTAAAAGGTAGTAATAAATATGGACATCTTCGTGGATGATATGGTTATAAAATTAAGTGTCACAAAGATTTACTTATTGATCTAAAAGAGTCATTAGAAGAAATTTGGAGAGCTAGATTGAAGCTTAACCTGTCAAAATGTGTCATTGGCGAGAGAAATTTGAAATTATTGGTGTTCCTGACTTAAAATTGTGTTACCAATTTTAACGTTGAAATGATGAATGCAATTTTTTAGATAAAGCCCCATAAAATTGTCAAGGATGTTCGAAAGCTTGCTGAATACTTGCCTACTTTGAGCAGATTTATTTCGAAGGGTACCAAAAAGCATTTTCCTTTCTTTAACATATTTAAAAAGAAAATAATATTTTAATGGACGGAGAAGTGTGAAGAATCCTTCCAGTAGCATCTCGAGACTTTTCTAAGCTTGATGAGGTCAGAGAAAGGGGAGGTAATTTTTCTACACATATAAGTTTCACCTAAAGTTATCAACGTGATCTTGATCAAAGAGAAGGATAGTAGAGAAATCCCTATTTATTTCATATGTAGAGCTTTTCAAATCCATAAAACTCGTTGTACAGTTTTAGACATGTTAATATTTTAGCAGTGGCAAATGCAACAAAAAGATTGTGATCACACGATTAGACTCCCTTGTAGATATGGAATGGGATTACTCGTAGAGAAATAATTCTTCTGGCGAAGTTTTGAATCATTTTGAGGAACATCTTGGAAACCTATATTAAATTGGGATTAAAACCTTTGGACCCTTAATATGCTACATGATACATGTCGAGCCACGATCTGATAGTCAAACCTTACTTCAATGCACCAATCCTACAAAACAAACTTCAGAGGGGTGACCGTGGGAAGAATATTAGATTCCAAAATCAGAACAAAAGTATTATATATGAGTATTTAGAAATGAATGAATAAAATGAATGAATACCTTGGTATTTATATGGGTTGATCTTCTAGACATATTCCAATCATGCTGGGAATAAATATGCACTTCTCATGGGTTCATTTTATACCATATTATTAGCATACTTTTGACTCATGATGATGCATGGCGAAAGCAAAGAAAGGAGCTATAAATGGTCATCTTTGTGAGAAGTGGTTTCTTCCACCCCTCGCGAGAATAATTTTTGTGAGCAATGGTTTCTACCACTCCTTGTGAAGAAGAAGTTTGACGAGCATTGATTTCTTTCACCCTTTGCAAAATTGGTCATGGCAGCTTTTGACTTTCATTTTTAATTCCTCCTTTATACTTGTATTATAAATGGCACCTTACCCCTCCATTTTAAGGATCCATCTTTAAAAAAGGCCAAGAACCCTTATTTTCTCCCTTCTCTCCCACCCCCTCCATTTTACGTCTTATGAATTGGTGCCTGATATTTATCATGATTGTGGTAGGATAACCTCATCTTGAGAGCAATTGATCTAACCTTCCAAACTCATGTTGTGAGAACCTCTTAAACTTTATTTAGACACTACTGGAAGATACCCCCATAGGCACCGGTATTTCACCTCATAGGCACCAGTATTTTGGCTCTTGACATACCGGTGCCTATGTGACCTGGTGCAAATCCGTAATTACATATGCACCGGTAAGTGGTACCGGTGCTAGAATCTATATTCTATCACCGGTATGCACTACCGGTGCTACAAATTTACATTCCAACACCACCCTACTTAGGAACCAGTATTCCAAGGGGTCAAAATACCGGTGCCTATGCTTGTTGGGACCGGTTCTAGAAAATAGGTGATCAATAAAAACAATTCGGCCAGTGAGAATAAACTCATTGGCCAGAATATGAAACCCAGATCTTTGTAAAGAACTATCTGACGAAAAAAACACAAAAAACCCAAAATTTCATGTAAGAAATTGGAAAATTCATAATCACAACTCAGAAGTTAATTACATATATCTAAAAATACATAACAACCCACAATTCATGAAAAAAAACTAGATCAAAACATAGATTAACAACAACAATTATCATAAAAAATGAACCTAATCTCCAAAAACCCTAAATAACATCAACGAGCAAGAATTATTAAGGTGAGGCCGGACACAAGGGCCGAGGCACGGTGAATGCGGTGGTGGCGCTGAGAGTTGAGACTCGGCAACTGAACCCGGAATTTTTGGTGGAACTTGGAACTCTCACCTGTGACCGAAGTGCGAGGAGAAGGCAATGGGGCTGGTGCACCATGACGACGCAGATAGCGATCGAAGGTGAAGTGGCTTAGAATCAAGCTGAGACAACGGCGGCGGATTTGGAGGAGTCGATGTGGAGAGGGGAGTGAGGGTTATGAGGAGAGGGTTTTATATGATTAGGGTCTGGGTGCTATAACTTTGGCCAAATTGGTTTTTTTTAACACCGTAGCACCAGTATGAAAACCAGTGCCCATGGTGATCATACCGATGCTAGGTACTTCAAACGCAGCTGGGTGATGCTGCTTTAAATGGGTGTTTTAATTATTATTTTCTTCCCAAGATAAAAGAGAAGAAAAATATTCTAAATACCTAGCACCAGTAGTCTGACCGGCGCCTATGATGATGCACCGGTGCTCAAAATAATCCCTAAAAAATGATGGACGAAAATTCAAAATTTTCATTTTCCTGCTACACAGTAGCACCAGTATAACTTCAAACCAATGCAGGTGCTAGTATTTTTTCCCTCTAAGTTAACATTTTTATTTTTACAATTATGTCCATGAAAATAAATTTGAAGGAGGCGAATCACAAAATTGGAGAAACCAAAACGCAATTAAATAAGAGACAATTACGTTATTGAAAATTGGGCTACAATGGGTGAACGGTAGAACTTGTAACATAATTCTTTAAAAATTACACTATGACCCAAAATTGTATTACCCCATTATTCATTGCTCCAAAATACATGATTTTTGTTATTCTTGCCTAAATATGAAAATATAAAATAAATAATGTTTTTGGTGAAATATTGAAAAGCTCTAGTACATGTTTTTGAGTAACTTATGGTTGATTACTTGGAAGTTATAAAGTGAAATCGAAAAACATTATGGATATGTTTTTGTGCTCGATTTTCGATAAATACTCCCTCATAGACATGTAAAATACAATGGGGCATATAGGGTATCATCACGTTCGAGCAGATTTCAATTTAGAGTTACGAATAATTTTTTTACTTTTTGCACTTAAGTCCCTCCAAGAGCGTTGAAGTCGTCGAATCACAATATTGGCTGAACCAAAATGCAATTTAATAATATACGATCACAACTCTGTAATTTGGGCATGTATGGGTGAATGGAAGGGTCTCGAAAGTCAACATTGATTACTTCTATAAATTCTTGGAAAATTACACTGTGGTGCAAAATTGTGTTACCTCATTACCCATTGCTCCAAAATACACGATTTTTTAATTCTTACCTAAATGTAGAAATATAAAATAAATGATTTTTTGGGAGAAATATTGAAAAGCCCTAGTACATGTTCAAAAGTAGTTTGTGGCTGATTACTTAGAAGTTACAAAGTGAAATCAGAAAGGATTATTGATACGTTTTTGTGCTCAATTTGTTTATAAATATTCCATTACATACATGGAAAATACAATGGGGGTGTATATGGTAGAATCACGCTCGAGTGGAATTCAATTTGAAGTTACGAGTAAAGTTTTTTACTTTTTGCACTTAGGTCCCTCCAAGAAAGTTGGAGTTGTCAAATCACAATATTGGCGAAACTAAAATGAAATTCAATAATATATGATTGCGAGTTTACGATTTGGACATGTATGGGTGTATGGAAGGGTATCAAAAGTCAACATTAATTACTTCTACACAGTTTTGAAAAATTACAATATGAGGCAAAATTGTGTTACCCCACTATTCATTGCTCCAAAATACAAGTTTTTAATTCTTGACTAAATATCAAAATATTAAATAAATATTTTTTTTTGTGAAATGTTGGAAAGTGCTAGTGCATATTCTTGAATAACTCATACCGTAAACCCATTTTTAAGAGTAACTTATACCATAAACTCATTTTTCAAAAAATTCTATGAGCACCAGTATTATTACCGGTGTCATTCCTAAACATACCGACACTAGCTATTTTCCCACCAAAATTTTATTCCGGTCATAGGCACCGGTATTAGATTCGGTATATACCATTCATCCAAAATCAGTGGTGAAAAATATTTAATTCAAACATTTTTTCTTCAAAAGCACCGACATTTGGCACCGGTATTTAATGTACTAGTGTTGAATTTATTCACAGGCACTGGTTTTGAATGCCGGTGCCATGTAGCATCAGTATCACTAACATACCGGTGCGTATAGGGTGTTTTCCAGTAATGATAGTTTACCCGTAATTTTTTCTTGTTGTGGCTGGAGGCCCCAGCCCCCTTATTGCTCCGTCACTAATAAGCAATCGAGAATTCCTACAATTCAAATCAGACAACTTTATTGGTGAATAATAAAGTAAGACGCGAGAGATGGAAGAGTATATGTTTTCAAGGTCCATTTACTTATTTGTAAAGTATTTGATTGGAATTCTAATTTTCTTGACTTTTTAATTCGTCTTTATCAGAAGTAGAAAAGGAAACTGATTAAAGTCTCAATATTCTAAAGCCATAAAAGAGGAAACAAATCATGGAACCTTCTTCACCTGATCATACCATTAATTTCAACGAGATCAAATTTTCTAATGTGTAATGATCTCGAGGTCTTCTCACCCCATTATACCACTTGATATAGACATTGGGACCCAAATGAATAAACGAAACAACATAGAGATGAAGATAATATAATGGGATTCTTTTAGCGTTCCCTCCACTATCACTAATTAATTAAACAATTTTAACTGTAACATCACTAATTAATTAAACAATTTTAACTTTACAGTTATGAGTATCACGGCTACTTGCCCAAGAAATGTAGACTACACAGTCCAGACTTCAGCAACTAAATTAGTTGATGAGTTTCTCCTATTAGCTATTGCCTATCATTTGGACTTGCATAGAATATCTAACAGTTTTAGAATATTAAAGGATAGCAATATTATGTGAATATTATTTGTAATTGTAATTGTAATTGTAATTGTAATTAGATTAGATTCCTTATCCTTTTCTGTTTAGGTCTTTGTACCCCTATATAATGTACCCTAGAGTATGAATATAAACACATAATTATTACCCCGTAAATTCTTCACGGTGCAGTTTTCGAGCTTCCGCCGTCCCGACGACCGCGCATTGTCCTCACGCGTCGCTGTTCAGCTGTTCGAAGCCCGCTCATCGTCTGATCTCTGCCTGACGCCTCTGCTCACCAGCCGCGGTTGTCGCCGATCTGATCGCCGAGTTTCACGTCTGCACGCACCGCTGCACGGACTCTCCACGCGTCGGCGCCTGCTCTACGTGCCGCAACATCCTGCTCTGCTTTCCGCCGATCCGTTCTTCTGTCAAAGATCTGATCTGATTTTGCATTATGTCTACACTTGGTTCCGGTTCCGGTTCCGCTGAGCAAGTCTGCGTTGCTACTGAAGCTGAGGCTAACAAGCTACAGAATCTAAATGCCACCGATGTGATTACATCTTTACTCAAATAGTTGCAATTTCAATCTGGCTCTGGATGATCTGTCTCTACTGGTCGTTCGTTGAATGATCCTTACTTTGTTAGTACTAATGACAGCCCAAGTTTGTCAATCTGTCCCATCATTCTGAAAGTTGAAAATAACTACCTTGAATGGTCTAACGCACTTTGTGGCGCTATGCTTGCCAACATGAAGATTGGTTTCATTGATGGAACCATTACCATACCTAAGGCTAATCATCCTGATGCAGTTGACTGACCTAGAATTAATGATACCATGGTATGTTGGATCTTACCAACACTAGATCCACCATTACGTCCTTCTACCTGCTATATGCCACAGTTAAAGAATAGTTGGATGATGCTAAGGCCCAATTTACTCTTGGGAATAGTCCAAAAAATCAGCAGATGCATGAAAATATACAGAACTGTCGGCAGAATGGTCAGACTGTTACCATTTATTTTGGCAAAGTGATGAAGTTGTTTGGGGATTACAACTCCCTTTGGCCTCCTTTAGTTTGCACCTGTGAAGCTTGTAAACCATTGTGCACTTGCAACCATGCTGCCAATACCTTCCAAGAACGTGAGAAAGATACAATCTACCAATTTCTCATGGGTCTTGATGAAGGCTATCACACCTTGCAATCCAACATCATGATCACTGATCCACTGCTACCTGTCGTGCACGTAGGAGGAAAATCACAGAGTTGTTGTTCGGTCTCAAGATCCTTCGACTGACTCTATGGCATATGTTGCATGGCGTCCACCACCTTCAAGTTCTTCGACAATTGTTCTCACTTCAACTGATTGCAAGAATTTAATTTGTACACATTGTAATCGAAAGGGTCATGATAAAGATACCTCCTTCAAGCTCAAGGGCGTGCTATATTGGTTCAAAGAATTGAACCAGAAGACCAAGAATACGAGGTTGAACTAGCCGACGGCCTCCGCCGGGAATGGTAGACCGGAAGTCGGCATTTGCCCATCTCCGTCTCTCTCTACTGGTGCCGCCATGTAGCCACCTGGCCATGCCGCCATGGCTGAGCTCCTTACTCTTGACCGCTCTGAATTTGGTTCTGCTCCATCTGATGACCAATGGAGTGCGACCCTACATTTATTTAATCTGTTTAATGCTGTGTCTGACCATGGGTCAGGTAAGTCTACTTTACCATGGATTCTTGATTCGGGAGCCTCATATCACAAGACTGGTGACAAAGGTTCTCTACTTGATATAACCACAACTATGAATTTTGTGAATGTCATATTACCTGATAGATATATGTGTCATCTGCGACAAAATATGGTTCTATTCTCTTTGAGGATGTTACTCTTACTCATGTGCTCTGCATACCTTCTTTGCGATGCAATTTTTTAAATCTTGCTCTAGACTGTTATCTGCATTAAAATGTTTAGCTTTGCTTACTGAAAATAATTGAATTTTATAGAAAATCAGTACGAAGACTGTGATTGGTGTGGGTGAATAGAAAGAGAGGGTTTATTGGTTTCGTCCGTTGGATACGAATGTTCGTCCTCATATCTAATAGTCTATTCCGACAGTTGCTTCCGTTTCATCTTCTAATTTATAGCATCAGTGTCTTGGGCATCCATCCTGAACGTGTTGTCTTCTGCTTTTACTCTTGATTTTAGCACAAATAATGTTTATGTTCCTAGCTCTGTCTGTCATAGAGCAAAACAGACTAGACATAGTTTTCCGTTCAGTTCTTCGAATGCTAGTTCTTTATTCGAATTACTACATTGTGATGTTTGAGGTCCTTATAAAACACCATCTTCAAGGGGTGAAATTTATTTTTTTGTCAAGTTGATGATTATTCCCAATCTGCTTGGGTTTATTTATAAGTTGCTAAGTCAGATGTAGCATCTAGATTTATTGAATTTTGTGCTCTGAAAAAGAATTAGTTCTGCCGCGTGGTTCGGTGTGTCCGGGATGATAATGGTACAAAATTTCTACCTTTGAGATCATACTTTGCTGAATCTAGGATTATTTTTTAGACATCCATGGTTGATACACCACAACAAAATGGTCGTGTTATGCGCAAGCATCACCATTTGTTAAATGTGGCTCGTGGTTTGCACTTTCAAGCCAATCTGCCTACTGAGTTCTGGGGAGAATGTGTACTTACTGCTGTTTATTTAATCAACTGGACACCGACAAAATAGCTCGATGGTCGTACACCATTTGAATTTCTCTATTGATGTCCTCAAACTTACAAGGCTTTGCGCGTGTTTGGATGTTTTTGCTTTGCTTCTTACATTCCCAGATTCCGTGACAAGATTGCTCCAAGAATTCACATATGTTTATTTCTTGGTTACCCTACCGGAAAGAAAGGTTATCATCTTTATGACTTGGAAGCCCGTACTTTATTTAACAGTTGGGATGCTGATTTTTGGCCCAATATAAGCTTCCTTATGTCGTGACCCCGGATGTCTCACCGCCGCCGGCCATTGCTCCACCGCCGGCCATTGTAAAACCGCCTTTAATGGGCTCATTTTTGGCCCAACAGAGTTAAACCCATTAAGTTGGATTTTATTTTTTCATCTTTATTCTCCATCCTTCAGTAGTACCATACACCCTTCCTAAGCTACTCCCCCACCGCGGCCTCTCACCCCATTGCATCCTCTCACCCCTCCTTCGCCTGTCACCCCATTGCCTTCATCGGATGCTCCACCGCTGAAGGTCATCGCCAACGCGCTGCTAAAGACCCGCACTCTTGTGTCATGTAAAGGAACCGCTATGTCTCCTTTGCCGCTCGCGTCCATCCGCCGCTTGATTAGGTTAATTTATTAGTCTGCTATTTGTATTAGTTTGTTATTTGTATTAATTTATCTGAAGTAGGACTAGATTGTTGTTTGTTGTTGTTTACTGTTTATCGATCTAAGTGTGTTGATTTTTTTTATCCAGATTTGTGTTGCTTCGTTGTAGGAAACATCAAATATAAAGGTGGTTTGGAACCTCTTTTGATCGAGATCGATCAAAGGCGGGACCAAAGAACGCAATTTGTAACCGACTTTAATGGTCCGATATAACCGCCTTTAACGACCCCTTCCTCTACTAGTGTGACAAGTGTTATTGGGAAAATGAATCCCATTGAGCAACTCAACATGACATAAAATAAAGGAAGAAAAACAGAACACAGATATTTAACGTGGTTCAACAAACATGTCGACTACCTCCACAAACGAAAACATATTAACTTTATTGTCCAAATGGACCAGACAGATTACATATTTCAGGGATTACATCACGCAGCACCACCCAACCAAAATTACAGATTCAGAAGAGGTAATTTATAGGCCAAAACATATGTCTACAAAGCTCGCACCTAACAACTCTAACTCTCCCTCTATTTATAAGAGTTCAAGTGCAGATAAAGAGTTCTCCAATTAATGAATCTAACTCTTCGAATTCTTCAATTCATGAATCGACCATTGAGTTGCCCATTCATGTTTTCGAAAACTCTTGACTTCCTCATTCATTAGATTTTTGGAATTTGAAAAGATGCCCAACAATTCCCTTCTCGATTCAAAATTCAAAACCGAATAAGAGCCATATGCAAACAGACGAATATGACAAATGCACAATAATTGTGCTAAATGTACTAGATGCATGATGATTTCAGATATACAATATCCATGGCGGTTGTGCCAGATATACCAGATGAAAACTGATGCATGGGGGAAGTGCCCGACAGATGTACCCAAAGGTATCCAGATACCACCAATAAAAATAAATCCAACCCTGAAAGGATTTATCAAACAGAGAAGACAAATTTCCTCAAGTCTAACCAGGAAATGCATTGTGAAGCAGATAACAGAACAGATAACCAGATTTTAACAAGTTCAACCATGAAAGAACTTGTCAAACACAGGAGCTCTCGTCGATAGATCATTACCTCTTGTGTTAGATCTGATGCAACATCACTTAATGTAATACTTGTAAAAGTGTTACAATAGGTACAACTTATTACTATTAGCACATAAAGTAAGAATTCCAAAGTTTTACATTAGCATTTGTTTGTACTAGTGTAAGTGTTCATCATTTTCTTCTTTTCAATATAATCTATTTGTTTTCTTATGTTTGATACATTTCCCCCTAAAATTATCACATTTTCTTTTGTGAAAAAATGAATCATTTTCAACCATTGATAAACTTTTGATCATTTCCATTTAATTTTCTTCACACATACTTAAAAAAAATAACATATTAATTTATAATGTCAAACATAGTGAAATGGAAGAAGTACTAATAATAAATTAGGTGTTCTGTATAAAGCGAAGTGGGTACATAGGGTGTACATGTCAGTGATGTCACCTCAGTTCATATTTTTAATTTTTGATTGATCAATTTTTTTTTTCTAACTTGGTGCACTCCTTCAATATTTTAAGAAGGGGTTTTTAAATAAGTGGTTTGTTCTTTTTGTAATAGACGGTTAATTATATTTTTTCTCTGCACATGTTAAATTATATACATGTTAAATTATGTATAATTTTTTAAATTTAATTAAAGTATTTTTTAGAGAGTAAAATGGTAAAATGACCCTTACTTTATGTTGAAAATTTTAATATAACTCTACAAAACGAGAAATTATCATAATAACCCTAACTTTGTGATGTATGTGTCAATCTAACCTTGTGCACCGTTGACTTCAATTGTCAACGGAATAGTTGGCCGGAATTTAATGAAATTATAATTTTATCTCTGGATTAAAATAAATGAAACCCCCCATTTTTTATTCTTGTTCCATTTTACCCTATCCACCACCACCTTCTCCCCGCCCATTCCCCCTTTTCTTCTTCTTCTTTCTTCACCCCGCATCCTCGCTGACAACAACAAGCTCCACGCCATCAAGATCCGCATCCTCAGAGGGTTACAATTTGACGACGAGGGCTTCATCGATGGCTATATTTTAAAAAATAGAAATAGAAATAGAAAAATAGAAATAGAAATAGAAATAGAAAATAAATATAAAAGGATAAAAGAAATATAAATTGGGAATTTTTAATTAAAAACTTTTTAAAATCAGTGAAATTACAAAAATACCCCAACTATATCGGAAAATAAATCATTTTGTATTTGTTGGGTCCCCAAAGGATACGGTTTTGGTCTCGAAGACCAAAAGATGGTACAGGATGATATGTTAGGGACCAAGAAAATAATTCAATCTAGAAAATAATGCCGATTTACATGAAAATCACCCGGAATATAATTTTAGGGACCGAACAAATCGTTTTTAATTTTGTAGGGTACTGAAATGACGTCGTTTTAATTTAGAGATCAAAATATAGTATAAGATGATATGTAACGGACAAAAATAATAATTTAGTCAATACACCGTACATAAATGCATCACGACAAATATTATATGAACGCTATTCTTGATTTCAATTGAGTAATCATACAAATTAGCCTCCAAAATAAATTTCCTTCCCGACCAAAATATAATATAAATTTTTTATTGATGTTTTGGTGTATAGGTATTTAATTAGGTGCTGTTAACGGGGATATTGAAGTCATTTTAACTATTTAAAACTCAAATTGACTAAAAATAACATACCCTATATTATTATATGTTAATGATTTTATTTCTTTACTATATATTATAAGTCATAATTTTTTAAAATATATAAATTATAAATAAAATTAAAACCATAAATATTCCATTGTACTATGTAGATCACTGAAGAAAATCCAAAGTAGCATATAATCGAAAATAACAAAAGGTTCAGTTTTTTTATACAATGGTAGAGAACTTTTGATATTTATACTTCCTCTATTTTCATGTTATGTTTGGAACCATGCTTTAGGTGTTGTTATTTATACAAGTTAAAATGTGTGGAGACTGGAAAGAATTGAGTGAAGAGAGTAAAAAATTTAGTGGAGTAATTGAAAATAATTCACTTTTTGTCATAAAAGGAAATGTGTCACTCTTAATTAACATACGAAAATGGCAAGTGTGCAAAACTTAAGAAAACAGAGAGAATATTTATTTATTTATTTATATATCACAAAGTTTTGATTTAGATAAGCTAAATATTAAATAAAGACATTTTATAATTAGTGGACTGATAAATTCATTTGATATTTACTTTTATATTTATTACAATGAAATACATATAATTATTTAAACCTTTTAAAATGAATAGTAAGATACATATAATTAATTATATTTTAAATAATTTGAATGAAATATTTTTTAAAATAGTTATTTTTTATTATATTAAATATTTAACTATGTCCAACAAAATTAATTATTTCACTTCATAACTCATATAATTTTTCTTAGTTGACTAAATTTTAGAATTTTAAATAAACTTTTTTGTTTTCAATATAAACGGAAGACACAAAAAGTACATGATCTGAATTTTTAATTAATAATACCATGTAACGCGCTTTGAGACTTCACTAGTTTATTATTTGGGAGAAATGCTTATATATAGCCCCTAGTTCTTGAGAAAGTGCCAACATAACCCCAAGATTTTCACAGGTGCTCTTATACCTATGTACGAAAAAAATATGTGCACTTATACCCCAATTACCGTTGATTAGTGCTAGCATGCAAATTTTCAGCGTTAATTTAAACTGAAGCTACCAAAATACCCCCTATTTTTTCCTGAATTAATTCAGACAATTTTACCCTTAGAAAAATGTGGGGCCCACATTTGACTTCTTGGATATAAATTGACAGCTCATTAAAACCTTTCATATTTTTGCGCAAATTTTCTGGGATTTGGAGTTGCGGTCAGGATCAGAGTCGTTGTGGAGAGATTTGAATTTCTCCGGGAAGGTAGGATTGGATCTTCATTTTCGATTCACGGTTAACGAGAGGTATGTTTAGAAATGGGAAACTTTGTAATACATGAACCCTAATTTGATTTTTTTTGGCATTTAGTGGCAATAGATTTGAGAAAGGAGAGAGCTATTTTGCAAATATTTTAGGGCTTTGGTTATTGTGAACAATGTGGTGCTGAAATCTTTATGTTGTTTTGTTATGCAGTCGACATGGAGGGTTGTAGCTGTAGCAATCGCATTCGTTGTGAGCGTTTGCTTGTCTGATATGTATTGTGGAAACTCAAATATGCGTTTCGAAGACGTCTAAAAATCCCGGGAGACAATATTATCGTTGTCCCGCTCATGGTTGGGAATGATGGGTGGTTATTGATGCGGCTGAAAGAGGAAGATGGATTGGTGTAAGTTCAATTAATTCCCCGAAGTGATATTCGGAGAATGGCTGTTGAAGATGAAGAAGGAGAGGTGTTGTTGGCCGCTAGAACCCACATGATGGAGATGCCAAGACAACTACCACCATAAATGAAGATATTCCATGACTTGATCAAATATTCAAGGGTTATGTACGGGATCCTCTAAGTGATATGGTTGGACCGATGACAAGGTCAAGAACGAAACTTAGAGATGCGGCATTGAATGCTTTGATGGATCAAATTCATGATGATCAACTCAAGAATAAGTCGGCTAGGGTTTGAATTAATTATTCAAGCTTGTCGATTAACTGAAGACGTCGTGAGAACATTTTTTTCCTACTGGGTTTTTTAATGAGGTAGTGTGATCTTTGTAAAATGTTGTAAAATTAATTCAATTTGGGTTATTGGACTGATGGAGCTCAGCCATGTGGGCTTTGAAGAGATGATTTCGAAAATACAATCCATTGGGGTTTAGAATATTCAGTTTTATTCTGATTAGAATTAGATTTGGTAAGATTAGATAAAATAATATTCTTCATGAGTTGAAGAATATCGAGTAGATTATCTTAGATATAATTTATTTTAGTTATTTTAATTAGATATGGTTTCACCTTCTTAAAAATGTCATAAGTTGATTCAAATTCCAATTGTAATTAGGGCTTTTGGGAAAGATACCCCCCTTATATATAGAGGGATATGACCGATCCATACACACACTTTTATCAATCAAATATTCAAAATTTTGAGTTATACGCATTGCTTGTGAGCGTCTCCATTGTTGCTTAATCCTGCGGGTTAATTAAGTATCAATAACCCCGTGAACTAATCATACGGGCTAGTTCGGGAGAAATTCGAAATTTAGTGTACCATGTGGGCTAGACGCTTGAATTTCGTGCATATAGACTAGGTTGGGTGAGATTCCTAGTGTAGTCAAAGATCCAAAATTCTTTAATCCAAAGTTTTTGCAAGGAGATTCATATCAGTTGGTATCAGAGCAAAGCGAAAAAGCCTTGGACGAGTTCATCATCAGGGGTTTTCGAGTTTTGCTTGAATTTATTTTCAAAATTTTGTCATTAAATTTATAAAATCTTTCGTGTCATATTATAACTAGTTTTATTTGATCTTTCTTAGAAGGTGGATTCAATCTAGAGTCGAAGGATGTCGAAGGGTCCGAGAGTTAGAATACTTCGGTATTACTATTCGCCTTCACCTTCATCAGTTGAGTCAGGAGGCCGTCGAAGGGTTTTAGCGTTAACAAGTATTATATGCCTTCACTTCCCTGGTCAGTTTCATAGTTTTCAGGTAGCTAATACAGTTTATGTGCTTGCGATCTTTTTCGTCCACTCTTCTGAAGAATTATTGCATGCTCGTAATCCTATTTGTTTTCTCTATCGTTCTTTGATTCCGTAATCTTGAATTGTTCTTTGATTCTTGATTACAAGGATTCTTTTGTATTTTTCTAGATATAGTGTCATATTCAAGATCCTTAGGATCTTGAATACCTCGAAGTTCATTTGAATCGAGAGGAAGTTGTCGTAAATTTCTTATTCCAAGTTTTATCAAGGCTTTCATTGTTCCAAAAAATTTCTAAAATAAAAAAGGGTAGACGATTTTGGGGTTTCAAAATTGGAATTTGGGATTTGGAAATTGAAAATTTGGGACCTTTTTGCAATTGTCAAAAGTTATATATGGAAAGAAATTCGGAGTTGGTTTTGAAAAAAGAAAAAGAAAAAGGAAATCCGATTTGAAGGGGAAAAGAACAAAAAAATGCTAATCGGAAAAGGAAAAGAGAATTGAATCCAATTGAGAGTGGGGAAAATTGATCTGAAATTTCATCTTGGGCAGCAAGTAATTCCTTGAATTTTTGTTCAAATAAAGATTTGGGGTTTAAATCCTAGTCTATTTGGTTTCGGAAAAGTTTCTTCAATTCTCGGAATTTTTGAGGCCTATATAAAGCATTCTTGTTTTAATCATAACTTCTTCATTACAGCTCCGATTCGTGCCATTAAAATTAAGTTTTGTTCCTTATTCTTTTTAGAATTTGGAATTACAGATTTTAGTGCCCAATTTTGAGGTTATATATTTTTAAATTTAGAGATAATTTCCGCAGTACTTTACTCCTATATTTCTTTGAAATTGCGGTGAATTGATCGATTACCCTCATATTAGCCTTTTCCTTGTGATTTGTGAGTGTTATACACTTGGTGAGTGACCTTACTAAACAAAGGGAAGGGGGGGGGGGATTTTTATTACTAATCATTTATTTTCTTAGCAATATAGCGGAGATGACGGACGATAATCCATTCGTCCCACCTTTTGTTGGCGATCCCAACAATTTGCCACTAACCAATGCACCCAGCAGTAGTAGTAGATGTGGTGAAGAACCATAGGAATATGCTTCAGATAGTTGGGAGATACATCGCTTCAAACCGAATTATTCTGTTTACACTGATCTCATTGCTATCATGATGAATGAACTTATGAGTGAGGTGCAACGATTGAAGAGAAAAATTGACACCATGGAACCTCTTACACCACAATCCACGCCCAAGAGAGGTGATCCTTAAGGGTATGTTTGCAAATTCCAAGGACATGGTAGTTCTGATGAAGATTCAAATAAATCGGAAAGATGATCACACCGAGGGTCCTCAAGAAGGCATCACCACGGCAGACATCATGAATCCCAAAGAAGAACACAAGCTAGCTCAATTTCAGGGTCTAGATTTAATTCCGCATGAGAAATCAGAGGATTAAAGTATGATATCTATCGATTTGATGTTCAACACAATCCGGTGAAGTATCTTGATTGGGAGCAACAGATTGAGAATCTGTTTGATCTCAACAATTATCGGGAGAAAGAAAAATTGAAAGTGATGCAATATTCCTTCACCCATTATGCATCCGAGTGGTGGAAAAATGTGAAAGAAAAGAGACAATTTGCTGGAAAGAGACCTATCTCCACCTGGGAGACATTGAAGACCGAGCTTCGTAGTTATCATGTTCCGCTTACTTATTTAATGGAAAAACATTCTTATTTGGCCAATATGAAGCAAGGAAATCACACGGTTGATGAGTACTAGCAAGATCTCGAGTTGACCATAAGAATTGTTGGAATGAAAGAAGACATTTTCATCAAAAATTGATTCATTGAAGGACTGCGGGAGAATCTTCAAACGCCCATCAAGCTTGAAATCCACATATCCATGGACTATTTTTTTTATGAAATCAAGGTTGTTTGAGAGTACTATGCGGCCAAGGAAGCAACCATTCGGTTTTCAAAGTCAACGCCTATGGTTTGACTCCGGAAATCCTAGTTCTGGCCGAGGAAGGGGAACATCCATGGGAGGCCAAGGGTCGGTTCAAACCTACTCAAATCCTACCTATAGCACCACTGATTGGAGGTCGGCACCTCAAGCCTCTAACCAACAGTCGTGAAGGAATTCAGGTAAGTCTCCTGTCTCTTCATCAAATTCTGTTTCAATCAACACTCCAACTTGTTTTCATTGTAAAGAAGGAGGGCATGTTCATGATAACTGTCCCCATGCTAGAGTGTTAGCCACCATTGAGGAAGGCAATGAAGAAGATGAATACGCTGATTTTCCACCTCTTGCAGATTTTGGAGAAGAAGAGGTAGAAGAAGAGATCATCGTAAATGATCAAGGTGAATAAGGTTTGGAAACACAAGATAATTTCGTGACATTGAGAGCCTTAAACTCTCAAGTAGCCAAAAATCAGGTACAAATCACGAATATTTTTCATACTCGATGCCTTGTGAAAGATAAAAATTGTTTACTGATTATTGATGGAGGATCTTGTGCTAATACCATTTCCAATCTTCTTCTTAAATCATTGTCTTTACCTGTTGTTACTCATCCATCACCTTATAAAATTATTTGGTTAAATGGTAGTGGTAAGATTAAGGTTAATAACAATGCATGATTAACTTTAAGATCAGAAAATATCATGACTCTATTTTATGTGATGTTATACCTATGGAAACTAGTCATATTTTGTTAGGACGACCATGTCAATTCGACTGTAAATCTGTGCATGATAGTTACACTAACAATATTACTTAATCAAGGATAGAACTAGGCATACATTAGTTCCATTATCACCAGTTGAAGTTATTGAGGCCTAGAGACGCATGAAAAGCGACAAAGAAAAGTTTGCGACTGATTTAGAAGTGGTCGATTAGAACCCTACTCAGGGTTTAGAAACCCAAGGCAAAAGAAAAAAATCGGGGGCCGAAATCCTGCCAATGTCGACACTAAGTCAGGAACAGTCGAACCAGGTATGACAGGTAAGTTTTTGACTAATTCTGAAAAGTTGCGAAAGGTTTTATCTTCACATCCTAGTCCATTGCCATCAATTTTTATGATGAAACGTGAATTGCCATTTGAATCTGGAAAATCATTTTATGCATCTATTAGGGACGTGAATCGTGCTTTTCCTAATCATTCGCATGTATTAATTCTAAATTTTAAAGAGTGTTATTTCGCCCATGAAGATATACCTGTGCATGTTCCTCCACGGTTTGCTGAGATGTTGTAGGAAATTGAGGATGTTTTTCCGAAGGCATTTCTGCACGGACTACCCCCCCCCCTACGAGGCATTGAACATCAAATTGACTTGATTCCGGGTTCGGTTATACCTAATCAACGAGGTTACAAAGCAAACCCTACGGAGACAAAGGAACTACAACGACAAGTTGAGGATTTACTTCAAAAAGGTTATGTGCGCGAATATTTAAGTCCTTGTG
>JAULKM010054219.1:0-12599 GCA_032355605.1 Rubia tinctorum
TCTTCGGGTCTTCAAAAGTCTTCATGGTCTTCAAAATGGAGTCTCCGATGTCTTCAAATCTTCAACAATTGCCCCGTTTCACGAAATTCTTATTAAAAGTGATAAAAGGGATAAAATCGCTCTCAACTCTAATAATAGAAATTCAAGGAAAAATAGAGTCTTCAAAGCCTAAAAGTCCACCAGAATGAGTATAAAAAGATCCCAAAATAACACTATAAAATGGACGCATCACTAAGCGTAAACATAGATACGTCACAGAAATGGGCCTCATCATGTTGTTTCATTCGCACATGCCCATTTATCACTGGGATGATGACTTTGCCACATCAGTTTACACTATTAACTGTCTACCTACTCCGATTCTACATGGTGCTTATCCTTATAGATGTTTTTACGATCGTGATCCTGTCTACTCGAATTTTTATCCATTTGAGTGTCGGGTATTTCCATTTTTCACCTATTTTCTGAACATAAATGGGCTCCTGGAAGTATTCCATGTGTCTTCATCAGGTACAACTAACATCATAAAGGTTTTCGGTGCCTTGATTCTACTATAGGAAAGGTCCATATCACTCATCACGCCTGATTTGACGGGGAGTATTTTCCTTATTCTTCTTCCACAACGTCATCTACTGGTTCTCTATGTCTCGAGATTTATTGATCCTGATGGCGCTCCAACTCCTTCACTGCCAATATCTACCCCATCTTCTTCGGCACCATGTCTATTTGTGCCAGTGACCTACCACCAGCACCCCGTCTAGTGCCCCCTGCCTCTCCGCTAACCAGTCCGCCTGCTCAGTCCCTTCCCAGCTTGGCTGTTTCTTCACCAGCCTCCTCGTTCAGTTCTACTCCTCCGACCTCTCCTCCTCAGGCTCGCACTAATCGCATGTCTACTCGATCGAAGAGTAGAGCTATTCAGCACAGGGATTATTCAGATATTGTTGCTCTTGAACTTTTGGATGCTCTTCTTTCTTAGTATGAAACTACGGACTATTGCTTTGTCCTTCAGGATTTGTCTTGGGTTTCTGCTATGGATGCGGAGATAGAAGCTCTTTGCGGTCAGCACACATGGGATTTAGTTCCTTGCCAATCAGATGTCAACGTTGCTGGCTCCAAATAGGTCTTTCGATTGATGGATCATCCTGATGGCATAGTTGATAGCTACAAGGCTCGCCTTGTCACACATAGTTTCTCTCAGATATTGGGTTTTGACTTTGAAAACATACCTTTAGTCTGGTGGTCAAAGCCTCCACTGTTCGGATAGTTCTAGTCATTGCCACCATGCATTCCTGGCTGCTTCATCAGTTGGATATCAAGAATGCCTTTTTCAATGGTGTCCTCGATGCTCTGGCTTATATGAAGCAACCCATTGGATACAAGGAACCTGTTCATTTGGATTATGTTTTTCGCTTGCAAAAGTTCATTTATGGTCTAAAGTAAGCTCCTCAGGCCTGGTTTCATAGATTCAACACTTATATGACTTAGCTTGGTTTCCTGTGCAGCTCAGCTGATACTTTTTTGTTTGTCCTTTTATGGTGATCATTTCTACTCTGGTGTATGTCGAGAAAATCATTCTTACAGGTAACATTGGAAGTTCATTGATCAAACACATTGGGAGTTTTCAATCAAGAACCTAGGCGCTCTTTATTACTTTCTTGGCTTGGAATTTTTGCCAACTTCATCGGGCTTACTTCTTGGTCAAGCAAAGTATGCTTGAGACATTCTCACTCATGCATGGATGTCTGATGTTGTTCCAGTCTCTACACCATTTATGCTAGGTTCTTAGTTGCATAGTTCTACCAGTCCTCCATTTTGGAATCTGACATTGTATCGTTATCTAGTTAGGGCTCTTGAATACTTGACCATCACTCGTCCGGATTTAGCCTTCTTGGTCAACACTGCCAGTCAGTATCTTCAGAACCCAAGAGACAATCATTTTGATGCTGTTTCGCGGATTCTGCGCTATTTTAGAGGTACACTGCACTTTGGTCTCACTTTTCGATCTTCCACTTCTCCCAAGGTGTTGGGGTATTCTGATGCCGATTGGGCTCGCTGTTTGGAGACTCACCGATCCACCTTTGGATATGTTTTTTTTCTTGGTGGGAACCTTGTTTCTTGGAGCCCTAAGAAACAACCCACTATTTCTCATCCTAGCACCAATTTTGAGTATCGTGCGCTTGCCAACACTACTTCCGAGGTTGTTTGGTGACTCATTTACTTTGGGATCTTTGAGTTCCTCTGTCTGGTACTCCATTGTTGTTATGTGATAGTAGTAGCACTATCTTCTTAGCCTAGAATCCAGTTGCTCACAAGCGGGTGAAGCACATCGACATCGATTATCACTTTGTTCGAGAGTTGGTTTCTATCGGCAAGCTGCGAGTTGATCATGTTTATAATTTCCTTCAGATTGCAAATATCTTCATCGAAGGGCTTTATCGTCCGTTGTTCGAGTTCTTCCGGTCCAAGCTTTGCGTCGACGAGCATCCGACGCTTCGCTTGAGGGGGGGTGTTAGAATAAGTCAAGTTGATGATTAGATTTAATTTTTTTATGGATTGAGTTGTTGACTAGACTAAAATTATACTTGTACTAGTCTATCTTTTGTATTTTATTTATTCTTTTAGTAATAGCAGATTCATTGCGGGAAATATTTTCTATCAAAATGAATTTACCATCTTGAACAAAAAATTGTATGACTTTGACAAGTTTGATTACTAATTTTTTTAGTTGTCTTTTGCCTTTCGAGTCTTTCCTTTGTCATTTTCAGTCCAAGCAAATTGTTATAAAAGTTGATAAGCAGAAAGCTTAATTACTCATCTCATCCACACACTTGCATGTATTCTCATTGTTGTAACTTGGATTAATTAAGTAAATTCTCCTCTCATCTTTAATTTTTTTATTATCTCTTATCCTTAATTTCAATCATATGTTTTACTTTGTTCTATGTTGAGTTTTTCACCAAACTTTCTTTTTGTTCAAAATTATTATCAAGCTGGTTTTTAAAACCAGGTGTGCACGAAACATGCACATTGATACTGCTAGTACACCGAATGCGCAAGATACAAGCACATGACCAACTATATACTTCTGTACTTTCATAGTTCCATAATAAATTTCTTTTTTTTCTTTTTATATACTTCTGGACTTTCATAGTCCTACAACAAAATTTTTATTTTTAATTTGTCTCACAATAAACTTCCCAATTCTACTCTTTCTTTTTTTTGTAAGAAAAATTCACCTAAAATATCCTCATAATTTGTGTCGCCTCAGCCGAAACCCATGTGATTATCCCACAATTTATAATTTAGACCCCAATCATGTGAAAAAGGGTTTCATATTTGTTGCATAAATGTTTGAGCCTTATAGAACTCAGAGGTTTACATAGGGTTGGAGGTAGTGTTGGAAAATAATGGTTAAAAGGTTGTATTTCGTTAAATTTTAGAAATATTTTTGAGTACTACCAGAATGAATTTAGGGTTATTTGATGGCATTTTTGGGTTCTCCTCTGCGAGTAATATAAAATCGACTATTTAAACTCTCAAAATGGATCAAGGGTGAATGAGATATGGATGCTTGAAATGTCACACTTGAAAGAGAAAAAATGGGGGGAAATTGGCGCAGATTAATTTTTCTCCGGATTGTCTAAAATGCACATGGACCACGTGGAAGTCTCTAAAAGACCCAACCACGTAATATATATGGAATTACTTGTGTGTAATTATTAAGAGATAAGAATGAAATATTAGCATATTTTGTGAGATATCTTGTCATTAATATATATGCGGTTTACCATGTTTAATATGCTGAAGAATATTGTGAAATATTCTTTCCATTTCCAACATATTTAATTTGAGTATCCTTGGAATGTTGTCGGATCTGATGAGTTGGTGATTGGATAATATTGTTTTCTAATTACAGAAAATCTGAATATCATGTTTCCATGATTAAGATATCTTAGAGTTGTAAATAGAGCCTCTAAGTTAGTCAGGAAACTCCATTAGTGGAGAACCTTTGATTAAAGGCATCAATCAAAGGTGGTTCTTGAGGAACCGCTTTTGATGAGAATCTGAAGAGGTTTCGTGTTTGGAACCACCCTCCCAAGTCACCATTTTTAAAGGTGGTTCTCAAATCGACAAATGCGGTTCTACCTTTTATAGAAATTGATTAAAGGCGGTTGTACTTTAGAACCACCTTTAATTAGGTTAGAAAGAGGTTCCGAGTTTGGAACTACCCTCCCAGGTCAGCCATAACGCCCAACTTTAAAGTCCATTGGATTAGGGTTTTAACATAGTGTTTTCCCCCTAACTCATAAGTTTTTGGCCGTTCAACCTTTCTCCTCATTTCTCCCTCCGCCGCTCTCCTTATTTCTCCCTCTTCCGTTGAGCTTTTTTCCATAGTCCAACACTATCACCCTCATGCCTCCCTCCACCATCACCCTCACGTAGGCTTCCACCATGCTTTCACTATTGCTCTCACCTCCATTGCATCGCCGCCTGAAGAAGGTTTCCGCCATGTCGTTGTTTGGTCTCCACTGTCCCGTTGCCTGGAGAAGGTCTCCATCGCATCACCGCTGGAGAAGCTCTGCCATAATAAGGATGAAGAACTTCGCTGCGCCAGGGATGAAGAAGATCCACCGCTGGTGTTTTACCTTGGTTTACTTTTAATTTCATGTTGTCCAGATTCAGTTTTTGCCACTTTTTTGTTTTTTTTTCTTTGCTAGATTTTATTTGTCCAGGTCCGATTTTGATTTGCCGCTGAATTTGTACTTTTTGTGAGGTTGTCGGAAACCTAATTTGATTTTTGGAAACTTCATTTTTAGAACATCAAATTATGTTTTGAATTCGGAACTTATTTTGGATCCGATAGAAGGTGGTTTTTGGAACCTCCTTTGATCGAATCGATCACAAGCACTACCATAGAAGGCACTTTTCCAAGTGCCTTCTTTTGTCCAATAAAACCGCCTTAATTAGGTCCTTTTTGCACTTGTGCTCACACCATTCTCAAGTGTCTCCATATTCTAAACTCGAGTCTCATTTCTTTCTTTTTCAATGTTTTCGTTTGTTTCTCTGTCAAGGTGATAGTTCTTCGGCCCTTACGTGAATCCGAGGTAACTCTTATGCTTTAATTGTTACATTCGATGGTTTTACCCTAAGTAAAGATGTCTATGAGACTCATTCATTTCAAGGGTAGTGAGTTTACTAGTGACTCCATCACTTTATTATTGCTTGAAACGTGATTAATTCATCGCATATATGCTTTAATTGTTCGTCCTATTGTATGCCTAAATAATCAATAAATGTTTATTATTCTTGCATATGTAAATTGCTCGTTCAATTTCCATTATTTAAATTTTTCATGATAAAATCCTGAGATAAATAAATTTATAACCCTGAATTTTGGGTAAAGGTACCAATATAAACTTGCAATCTCAGAAAGTGCCAGTTTAACCCTAATTAATTATTTTACGTGCCAATCTAACCCTTACTTTTGAAAAATTTGTGCCGACATAGCCAAACTCCTTAATTCCGACATTGATCCATGACATTCCGGCTTTGACTAGAAATTGGAATGACCAAAATACCATCTAAACTAAAACTAAAAATTTAATACCTAGTTTACCCTTCATTCTCTTTCACCTTGAACCCCTCATCACCTGAAACCGCCGCCGCTGCATACCCTTGGCCCAAAAATTTAAGATTTATTTCTCATTTTCCCCCACCGCCACCACCTCCCACCACCACCCTCACGTTCGTCGAAATCCATCATCACTCACATTCACATTCATTCTTTGCTACTCCTTTTCAGTTCACGAGATCTCGATCGCCATCTTTCTTTCATTTTTTGTCCTCTAACATTCATACAGGATATTCTGGTAAACCCATGTCGGAATCAAAATAGGTGAATTCGTTGAGTTATCGACGCCAGTTAGTTCACTGTACAGAAGAAGAAGAAAATTATCCGGCGAGCTGTCGGCCGAAATTGGAAGGCGGATCAATAATCTTAATGTCAATTTCAAATCAGCCTAGAAACGAAGGGTTGTAAAATTTGAGAACTCCTTTCTATGTTTCATCTCAAAAGTGAAGTTAGACAGAAAAACACGTAAAACAGACCAACAATCATACAATATAGAAACTATTGAAGAAAAATCAAGTTTGGTGCCTAAGAGTTAAGCTCAATTTAGGAGTCAGGTTTGGTGCCAGTGATGGCCTCCTTGTATGCCTCATAGGATTGCGCAAAGCCTTAGCGGTAGACGTCGTTGATATTTCTAATACACCGAATGTGCACAATACAAGCACGAGACCAACTATATACTTCTATACTTCCTCCGTTCCACAATAAACTTCTTATTTTTCTTTATAGTTTACCCTACAATAAATTTATTTTTTTGTTAAGAAAAATTCCCCTAAAATACCATTATAATTTGTGAAACATAAGCTGAAACCCATGTGATTCTCCCAAAATCATGTGAAAAAAGTGTCCCATCAGCTGCATAAATATTTGAGTCACATACAATTTAGAAATTTAAATATGGACGGATGTAGTAGATTTTTAGTTATTGAATAGTTTTTATTCATAGTTGATTTATTCAATTTATTCAAATTTGATGAAAGAAACAAATAAATGTATACTGAAAAATAATGCACATGGAGCTGAAGACGTCGGGATCATGCACTGGAGCTCCGATGATGGTGTCGAAAGCTACACGTAGCTTCCCCTTTCTAGTCTCTTCCGGCTCTGGTGGGAGGACCGTCGTTGTATACGAGATCGCCTCCATGGCGTTGGTCCAGATCACCACCTCCACCTTGTCGCTGATGGAACCAAAAAATGTTTTGATGTAAATTACTCTTTCAAACTTAATGAGTTTATGTCGAACAATGAAGGGATTGAATCTACATTCTCTAAAACCATGCATCTGTTGCAGATGAATTTACCATCTTGAATAAAACAATTGTATACCAGTGATATGTTTGATTACCAATTTTTTAGTGGCCTTTTGCCTTTTAAGTCTTTTTTATAAAAAAATTAGTTCAAGCAAATCGTTATAAGTGAAGGCTTAATTACTCATCTCATCCACGCACTTGCATGGGCTAATATTGCTATTACACGGAATGCGCACAATACATGAAACAAACTACATAGTTCTAGAGATTTTTGGTTATTGAATAATATTTATTCATTGTTTAGTTGTATTTATTCATTATTTTTATTTCAATAGATATTTAAAAACTTAATAATTTCCAACTCAACGAAGAACTAATAGAAATGGCGTGCAAAGAAGAAGCATGACTTGAACCAAAAAAAAGAAAGAACGAAGCTAGTATTATAGAACTATAATGAGATCAACATAATTCTAAGGATAAGAAAATAACATCGTACTGTTTTACATACTTGGCATATGTCTCCGACATATGGGTGCAGATAGTGGTACTCGAGTAGCTTCATCTTGGTGCACCGGAAAAGCGTGTTGTATACCATGTCGAACCGAATGAAGAGGAAAATGTCGATGAGGATGAGTTAGCTACCGCAGAGGAACCTCGAGTTTCCGCAAGGCAAGCATCGACGGTGTTTGAGGCCATTGAAGAGTCCGGTGACAAACTCTTTATATGCCTCCCGTTGTTCACCTTGAGGTAGATGAGTTTGTTCCATTTTTTTATCTCATAGGTGCGAGGTCAGTTGAATGGTTCCCAGTGACGTTGAAGAACTCCATGATGTCGTAGTCTGCCGCAAGGAACCAGAGTTTGGAGGCGGGGCGGTCATAGCTGCCTGCGGCGTCGGATGGGGCCATCTGGTCCATGATAACATGCTACGCGGAGGTCCACAAGGATTTCACGGTGGAGATAAATGGTCCAAGGAACTGATAAATGAGGAGGCTTTGAAAATGGGGTTGGAATCCTCCGTGCATGACATGGTCGCGAAATGTATTTTCTTTTGCTAGGGATCAGAAATGGTGGGAAAGAGAGGCGTTGTTTTATTGAGTGTGAAGGTGGTGGCGCTGGATGATGCAGTGGAAGACTCCTTTTTTTCAGGTCGAGTTTGGGTGTTGGTGGTTGATGTGATTGGTTTTGGATTTATTAATTTTCTTTTGCGGTGGTGGGAGTTTGGTTTTTAAACTGGATGTGCGAAATACATGCACATTGATATATTGCTAATATACACCTAATGCGCACGATACAAGCAAGAGAACCACTAGTATATCACTACATTGTTTTAATATTTGATAATTATTTAATCATTGTCAAGTTTTATTTATTCAAGATTTTTTTATTACAATGGAATTTAATTTTTTCTCATAATTTTCACCTCAAACAAGAATTAATAGAAAGAACACCCAAAGAAGAAGCATGAATTGAACACACAAAAAAAGAAGGAGAAATTAGTATAATATAATTATAATGAGATCAACTTACGCCATGTTCTCCAGAGTACATACGCATTTCAGTTCAGTTCAAATCAATTCATTTCAGTTCAGTTTAAATTTAATTTGGTGAAATTTAACTTAATTTAGTCATACATTACCATTTTAAAACAAGTTATTTTAGTTTAGTTCATTTCAGTTAAAGTTAGATTAGATTAGTTCAGATTAATTCCAGCGAACGTGGAATCATTCTAGAGATAAGAAAAGGTGCCCTGCACCAGAAGATCTTTATAAGGGGGTAACAAAGAAAATCGAAGTGCATATATAACCCTCCATAATTCACTAAAGTGCACATATAACCATGTGATGATTGAAATTATAAATATAACCCTAGATAGTCAGTTTATGTGCAAATGTAACCTTTTCCGACAGTTTGAGGCCGGAATTAGATGAAAAATCAATTTTACCCCTTTAAATTTTTTAATAAAAAAAGAAAAATAGTGAAGTTACTAAAATACGTCTCATCTCCTTCTCCTTCTGCGTTTATCTCATTCTCCTCTTGCGTTTCTCTTCATTTTGTATTCTTCCACTTAAAGAGAAAATTACATTTCTCTTCTTCCACTCTTGCTCTGGTGCTTAGCAGCGGCGCGAGTTGAAGCTAGCGGTGGCGGCGGAGGTGGGTTCCCGGTGGACGGAGACACAAAGAAGATTGAAGAGCGGGGAGAGGGGAGAGGGGAGAAGGGGTGGTGGGTCATTTTCCGAGGCTTGGCTGAGCGACGCCGGGAATTATAGCCGATGGTGACAGAGGTGGCGTGGGGCTAGGGTTTCTGTGGAGGGCTGGGATGGAGTTGCACTGGGATTTTCGGCGCATGCAGAGCTGGGAATTTGGGGTGGTGGCAAAGTGGTGCCAGGATGAATGGAGCGGCGGTGGTGGAGTTCGTGGTGGTCATAACCTTTGAATTCAAATCGCCACCCAGTTCGGGCGGAGGAGATTTGGAGTGGCGGGGCCTGGGCAGAGACGGTGCAGGGCGGAGGAGGGACTATGCCGCTTGCCATATTAGACGAATTAAGCGCCAGTGAGTCTGGTGTCTTGGCGATCTGGTGAAGTTCGATGATTGAAATGGATGACATCTTGCCGGTGCTGATGTCAGCTCGCGGTAGCACTTTTTTTGGGTTGTTGGGCTCGCTGGAGAAGGGAGTTGCTTCTTTTATCATCACCATCGTCATCTAGGATGGCAAAATCCTAGTTGAAGAAGGGCCCTTTTGCTAGAGTCATCGTCGTCGGAGGTAGAGGACGGAGTGGTGGTAGTGAGTATGGTGGTCACGGGGGAAGGGGAAAGGGAAAATTGTCCATTCAAAATCAACATATATCCTAAGAATTTTTTCTGTCATTTCAGATATGGTCAACTACCGGAAACTCTAGTCAAAGCCGGAAATGTCCCCAAAAGGTTATATTTGCACTTTCGTTAAGTAGTTAGGGTTATATTTGCACTAAAAATTATCTCAAAGTTATATCTGCACTTTCTACAATATATAGGGTTATATTTGTATATTTGCATTTTTATAAATGGTCCCTATTCCATGTTGGAAAAAATCTTTCCCTGCCAGCAATATTCAAATTATGAATAAGTTTATTTCAAATCATTCTCCAATGTTGCTTCAGATTGGAAATGAAATTGCTTCAGCCCCTAGATGTTTGGCTAGGTAGACATGACTTTAAGGATTTAGTTAGGGGGAACTGGATCATACCAACTAATGCTAATCCAATGCTTAACCTGTTTTTAAAATTAAAAAGTCTTAAGCCAAACTTAAAAGCATAGAATAGGGACCACTTTCGACACATAGAGAATAATGTAAAGATTGCTGAAGAGAATCTGAGAAATCAAGAAATTCATTTCCAGATTTCCAACTCCAAAAGCAATATGATCGCATTAAATTGGGCTAGAGCTGTGCTGATAAAATCTTTAAAAGAAGAAGAAACTTTTTGGAAACTGAATAGCAAAATAAAAGTGGATTGCTATATCACGCCCCGTATTTTACTATATACGTCCTGTATTTGTACTATTGAAATATTATATGTATTTTGAATTTGATTTAAAGAATAAAATAATTTAAAATTTAAAACAATACCCTGGTGGAGGAGTTCGCCGGCAAAGGTATTTTCCGGCTGCGAAGTTTTCCGGCGTCGGTGTTTTCCGGCTGCAAAGTTCACCGGTGGCGGGGTTTTCCGGGGATGGTTTTCGTCGACGGTGGTGTTCAAGCAGTGTCTTCTCCCTTCACCGGAGCAGGACGTTCACCGACGATAAATTCGCCGGTGTCTTCGCCGGAGTCCCGTGGTCGTGCTTCTCGACGCCCCGCCGGTATTTTCTCTGGTGCCTGCTTTTTGCCGCCCCGCCCAGCGCCGCCCACCATGTTTTCTCTACCTTGCCCAGCGCCGCCCGCCGGATTGGTGGCGGAAGAAGAAGGGCTGTGGCGGCGGTGAGGTGGTGGCGGCCGGTAGTGGTGAAGGAAGAGGGAAGAAGAAGGGCTGATTTGTAATTTTGTTTTTCAATTTTATTTTGTTTATTTTATTTTTTTTCTAAATTAAAATTTGTTTTATACACGTACATACGTATTAGGGTGTAAGTAAGTAAAATACATGGAGTGATATAACATCACCCAAATAAAATGGTTCACTGAAGGTGATAGTAATACCAAATATTTCAATTCCTCAGTGACAAAAAAAAATATAAATCAAGACAACGCATTCTCAAAATAAAAAATAATGAAGGAACATGGTAGAAAGTCAGGAATTTCTTGAAAAAGAATCTGAAATCTTTTTCAGTAAACTCCTTACTACAGAAAATACTTCAACATTAGGAGTATATTTTATAAACTTCTTGAGCTAGATTCCTACACTATTTACAGACCAAGATAACTCAGCTTTAATCCAACTAACCGACATAGATGAAGTTAAAAAGGCAGTTTTCGGACTTAAACAGTTCTGCAGGGCCGGATGGCTACTCACTCAAATTCTTTACAGAATTATGGGAAGTAATATGACAGGATATTTTTTTTGGCCACAAATGAGTTCTTAACTGGTGGTAACATACCGAAAGGTATCACTAGCACCTGGATAACACTCATTCCAAAAAAAAAACCCCCCTTTTAGTTTTAGTGAATTTAGACCTTTTAGCTTTTCTAATTTTGTTAACAAGGTTTTTTTCTTCTAAAGTACGCATGGAAAGGATTAAACCTTTAATGTCAAAATTCATTTTCCTCAACAATCAGCCTTTTTGAAAAATAAAGAGCAGGCTAATAAAGTGATTTATTTAAAAGAAATGACTAGATTTTCTAAATCTGAAAAGAAGACGCCCAAATTTCATGATCAAATTAGAGTTAACTAAGGTTTTCGATAGAGTGAGTAGGAATTTTCTAAATAGCATTTTACTGAAGTTCGGATTCCATGGAGTTTTTGTCAAAAATATCATGAATAATATTTCTCAGGGATGGTTTTCTATTATGATAAATGGTAAACCTACATGTTTTTTAAGTCATCGACAGGGATTAAACAAGGTGATCTACTATCACCTTTGTTGTTTAATCTATTCACTGAGGCTTTTTCTAGAAGCCTTTCCTTTATTTTTCAAAATTGTAAATTAGAACACTTTCCGCTTTAGCACAGGCAATGCCAACATCTCACTTGAGCTATGCGAATGATACAATGGTTTAAAAAAAAATTAACCTAGTTAGATTTAAGGCTTTTCTTGATAAATTCGAACTGGTTATAGGTCAACTCTTTAATTACCACAAAAGTAACATTTTGTGAGAAAACATGACACACATGCTCATCGTAGCCTCATCAGAAGGACTTTAGATATTCCAGAGGGTACTTTCCCTTTCACTTACCTAGGAATTCCTATTTATCTACGAAGAACTAGGTTGGTATGTTATAAGTCACTAACTGAAGTTTATGATTCTAAGATTCTTAATTGAAAAAATAGGTGGCTTTTCTGCTACAGGAAAACAAATAGTAATCCAATCATGTTTTCAATCCATACCATAACATATTTAGGTTGTATCAGTCCCGCCAAAATCGGCAAGAAAACAGCTAACTCGAAAAATTGCAATTTTTTTCTTGGGAGAAACGGACCAAGGGCAGAAAAAAGTTTGGAAAGCTTGGAAGCAATTTGATATGAATTAGAAAATGTGATTTATTATATTTTTATTCGTTTAGTATTTTTAGGAGTTAACACTATACTCTTT
>JAULKM010054228.1:0-12598 GCA_032355605.1 Rubia tinctorum
CCGACCCATTTGGCCCAAAATTTTGGGTCAATTTGGGCCGGGTCAGCCGACCCGCCCCGACCCATGAACACCCCTAGCCAAGAGGATGAAAGAAGATTTGGTTGATAAACAGGGGAAGAGTAATAACTTTCGTGGGAATAAACCAACGGAATTGGCCAGGCCCAGCTTTGAGAGGTATACACCTATGAGTAGATCTCAGGCATAGATCCTAAGTATACATAGAGGTATGTTCCGACCACATATACCTATGAGGGATATAGAAAATGTAATGGTGGCGAGAAGAACTACATAATCACCACAAAGATTAGACCATGATATGAATGATTGTAGCTATAACAGAATTGAGATTAATATATGTGCAAGGTAAGGTTGACTTCAAAATCAAGGACCTCGATGGGGGAATCATGGGGGAATCCCCGAGACCAAGGAATGATCGTCATGATCGTCAGCTGTACAAGAGGAACTATCAAAATAATGGAGGCAGAATGGATTGAAGACCTTGAAATTAAGAACCTCAAGATCAAGGTTAAGAAAGAAGAGAGGAATGGCCTCGAGAGTAACCAGTTGGGAATCAGGAGAACAAAAATGGGGACAACCCGGTGATACATAGGGTGATCAGTGTATTAACGGAATCGTGGGGGAGAGGTCTTCAAACAAAGTTATGAAGGATGATTCGCGTCATCTTCCTACAAGGGGAGCTATAGCACAAGAGGTTCCGACAGGAAGAGACAATAATGTTTTTAAAGGCAGATGCAGTTCTGAATCAAACTCCACATGCTTATCCCATGGTGGTCTCAGCCGTGGTTGGAATTTTGTTGGTAAAGAGGGTGTTTATAAGGGGTGACAAAAGAAACCAAACCAATAAAATCGAATTATTCGAATTCAAATAACTCAAACCAAATTTAATAATGATTTTCGGATATCCGAATTGAATAAAATGAATTCTGAATATGATTTTTGGATCGATTTTGGATATTAAAACTCAAACCAAAACCCGAACCAAATTCTGAATTGTAAATAAATAAATTATATATAATAATAATATTTAAATTTAAAAATAACAAAATTAAATTCATAAATTAATTTAAGTTGGAGGACCAATCTTTTAATTTAAAATTTTATCCTCAAACTCTAAACCCTAAGTAAGTTTGAGGAAATAAGTAAATAACACAACTTACTCTAAGTAAGTTTGTGGAGTGCTTGAAGGTGAATGTGAATGTGGAGTGCTTGAAGGCTTGAAGAATGTGAAGACTTTGAAGATTAATACTAAAACAAACTATTTTTCTTTAATCTTAAATATAATGCTAAAATTTTTATGGTTGAATTTGTAATGTACTTGTTGGATTTTTATTTTGAAAACTTGATTTTGATGATGTAGAAATTAGATTACATATTTTCATTTAATTTTAAGTTTATTTAATGATTTTAGTTTTTAAAAAATTAAATTACAATTACTTTGGTTTATTCGGTTTGAATTTGGTTTCAAACTGAAACCGAATTCCGAATTCGGTTCGGATATTTTGGGTTATTTGGATCGGTTTTGTTTTAGGATTTTTTAGGGGTAAATAAAAAATGATTAAATCAAAAATGATTAAATCAAACCGATGCCCACCCCTAGTATTTATTGATGATGGAAGTGGTGTCGAGGTAATATTTGCAAACTGTTTTGACCAGCTGGACATAGGTCGCAGCAATTTGAAAAAGTTTGCCTCGCCCATGTCTAGTTTTATGGGTAAAACTATGTTCCATTTGAGAGAAATCAATTTGTATGTGCGGATAACTGATGGGTATAAGGGGGTGACAATAGATTGCAATTTCAAAGTCATCGATGCATACTCGCCTTACAATGTGTTCCTTGGAAGACCGTGGATGTGTCAAGCTCGAGCTGTGTGGTCTCCCTATCATTTGATGATGAAGTTTCCCATGGACAAAGGGATAGCTGCCATTTGAGAAGATCGAGTGGTAGCTAAGAATTACAATTTGACAGCAATATGGGAAGCAAGGAAGACGAGAAATGTGGCCTTGGTACATGGAGAGATTAGTCCAGCTGATATGGAACAGATGCCTATTCGAGAGTTGGGCACAGTGGTCGTAGGGAGATTAATGTCTGTGAATGTTAAGTAGAAATTGGGAATTTTGTTGGGAGAATATGGTGATGTATTTTCCTGGAGCACTTCTGATCTTACTGGAGTACCTTCAACATTAGAAATCCATAGGTTAAATATCGGTCCTTTGATAAAGCCAGTTAAGCAGAAAATGAGGGTATTCGCCCAAGATTGGGCAGAGACTATTAAAGTAGAGGTTGAGAAGTTACTTAAGGTGGAGGTTACCGAGGAGGTACTTTATCCGGAGTGGTTAGCTATCCCAGTTATGGTCCCAAAACATGATGGAGCTTGGCAAATGTGCATTGATTTCATTTATCTGAATAAATAATTCCCTAAAGACAGTTCTCCGCTGCCGCCAATTGATAAGTTTGTGGTAGCTATAATTGGGTGTCAGATTTTGGCCTTCTTTGATTCTCACAAAGGGTATCATTATATATTGATAGCAGAAGACGACAAGGAGAAAACCTCGTTCGTCACGAATATATGTACGTTTTGCTATACGAAGATGCCATTTGGGCTTAAGAATGCAGGAGAAACTTACCAACCACTAGTGGAAAAAATTGTTTAAGAAAAAAATAGGGAGAAATATGAAGATATATGTGGATGATATGGTTGTAAAAATTAGGATCGAAGATGAGTTTCTAGCTGACTTGAAAGAAACATTTGAGGAGCTTCGAGGGGCAAATTTGAAACTAAACCCTGCTAAGTGATTGATTGGAGTAGGGGCTGGAAAGTTCCTTGAATTTATGGTATCTGAGAGGGGTATCGATGTTAATCGTAAGAAGGTTGAGACCTTAATTAAAATGAAGGGCTCGCAGACGTTGAAGGATGTTAAAAAACTTACTGGGTTTCTAGCATCTTTGAGTCAGTTCCTCTCGAAGGTGGCATAGAAGCACTTACCCTTCTTCGATGTTCTCAGGAAGACAAAAAATTTCAAATGGATAGAGAAGTGTGAGGAGGTATTCAGACAGCTGAAAGAACACCTTCGAGTTTTGCCAACATTCACGAAACTGGGGAAGGAGAAGGAAACAAAACAAAATCTCATATATTTTGTGAGTCGAGCTTTACAGGGGCTTGAAACAAGGTATACAGTTCTAGAGAGATTGATCTTGGCATTGGTACATGCATCACGAAGGTTATGTCCCTACTTCCGAGGGTATACAATAGTTTTGCCTACCAATCACCCTTTTAGGTAGATTCTTTCAAAGCTAGAATCTTAGGGGAGGATGATGAAATGGGATGTTGAGCTAGGAGAACATGACATACAATTTTGCCCCAGAACAGCGATCTAGGGCCAAGCCCTCGCAGATTTTATAATGGAGACAACAGAGCCTATCGAGTTAAAAGAGGATAGTCAAGAGAAAGAAGTATGGAAGTTGTATGTGAATGGTCCCTCACACTTGAGAGGAAGTGGAGCATGAGTGTTTCTCACTAATCCTAAGGGCAAGGATTACCCGTACGCATTGCACTTTGTGTTTAAGGCCACAAATAATAAAGATGAGTATGAAGCCTTGATTACGAAATTATACCTGGATAAGGAGCTTAAGGTGGATAACTTGGAGATATTCAGTGACTCGCATGTTGTGGTCCAGCAAGTCAAATGGGAATATGAGACAAGGGAATGCAGTTTGTAACGATATTTGGAGGCAGTAAAGCATGGTTTTAGAATTTACACCCTGACATAGGTGTCGAGAGAGGAAAATCATAAAACAGATGCCTTAAGTAAGCTTTCTTCATTATATTTGGGAATTCAATCCCGAAAGCAATTACTCGTGAAGGCCTTGAATTAGCATAGTTTTGAGGAGCAGGTAGTGATGGAACTCGAAGAGGGAGAATCATGGATAACGCCTATTATCAATTACCTTCGAGATGGAGTTCTTCCAAAGGATGTGGTTGAAGAAATAAAGATAAGGTTGAAAGCTCTCAGGTACTCATTGCAAGATGGAGTTCTACATCGACAGGGGCATCTTTAGCCATTTGCTTCGATGTGTCACTCCTCATGAAGCTGATTATTTGAATAGAGAGGTTCACTAAGGTACATGTGGTAGCCATCAAGGGGTTCAATATGTGGCAAGGAGGCTCATTTGAGCTAGATATTACTGGCATATGATGTTTAATGATGCAAATAAGTATATTCAAGCTTGCCATTGGTGCCAAAAACATGCACCAATTATTCATATTCCTCATGAGGAGATGATGAACATTCATAGTTTGTGGCCATTTAATAAATGGGGGATTGATTTAGTGGGACCTTTTCCAGAGGTCCTGGGATGGTTCAGGTATCTTATCGTGTCCGCCAATTATTTCAGAAAATGGGTTGAGCCTGAGCCACCGACGAACATGAAAGGGAAGCCTCTGATTGCATTCTACTGGAAGAATATCATTTATCGTTTTGGGATTCCAAATACTCTAATAATTGATAATGGGATGCAGATTGCCCATGTTCCTTTCAAAAAGTGGTGTGAGCAATACAAGATTCAGTAAAAGGTGATACATGTATATCATCCCCAGGCAAACAGCCAAGTCGAGGTAACCAATCGAATGATTGTGAATTGTATTTGTGCAAGACTCAATGGGGTCGAAGGGAATTCGATATGTGAATTACCAGTGTTTTGTGGGCTTATGGAACAACTGAATCCTTTGCTACCGTAGAAATACCATATAGTTTGGTTTAAAGTTCTGAAGCGGTGATCCTTGCGGAGATTGAGGTGTCGAGCCCAAGGATAATAAAATGGTCTTGTGAGATATACAAGATTCAGTAGAAGGTGACAGCTATATATTATCCCCAGGCAAACAGATAAGTCTAGATAACCAATCGAACGATTGTGAATGGTATTCATGCAAGACTTTATGGGGCCAAAGATAATTGGATATGTGAATTACCCATTATTTTTATGGGCTTATAGAATAAATGAATCCTCTGCAATCAAAGAAACACCATATAGCTTGGTTTATAGTTCCGAAGCGGTGATCCCTACGGAGATTGAGGTGCCGAGCCCAAAGGTGATAGCATGTTTTGAATGAGATATTAATGAATATAATTGTTGTGTAAACCTCCCCGGTGAAGGAAAATGAGGAATTGGCGTCTCTACATGAAGCTAAGGTGAAGGAGAAAGTTAAGCGTTATAATGATCGAAGGGTGAGGAAGGTTCAGTTCAACCTGAGAGATCTGGTCATAAGAAAGAAAAAAAAGAGACGGCATGAGCCTGAGGGAAAGTTAGCTGTAAATTGGGAAGGACCCTATAAGGTTGTGGAAGCATACCCGGGAGGCAGTTATACCCTCGAAACCATGGATGGTGATCAGATTCCAAGGCGATAGAATATTTTCAACCTTCGAAAGTATCATCAGCTCTAGGTGAATAGGACAGAGGTTCGAAGGCTTGAAGATGAAAGTATCAGATTCGTACGTCGTGCACTACAACTGATGAAACATAAGGTGTACGCCTTTCGCTACACTTCTCATGGTTGTTAGATAATTTTCGTACGTCTGGCGCTGTGACTGATAGAGTAAGTTGTATGCCCTGTGCTGCACTGCTCATAAATGTTAGATTAGTTTTGTACGTCGTGCACTGCGACTGATGGAATAAGTTGTACGCTATGCATGACACTTTTTATAATAAATATCTCAGTCTCATACGCCATGTGTTGCGGCTGATTGAATGAAGTTTGTACGCTGTGCGTTGCACTTCTTGTTATTGTTATTGTTTTCTAAGGTTCGTATGTCGTGTGCATCGATTGATTGAATGAAGTTTATACATCGTGCGCTGCATTTGGATTATTATTGTTTCTACAGGGTACTCGAGACGCTGCCCATTATTTCACATTGTAAGAAAATTGCTAATGATTATGTTCAATGGTTGAATAAAACCTTGACAGTCGTAAGACTCGAGGAGGAAAGGAAACTGAATAAAGGAAAGTACAAGTATTATAAATATCATACATTGTATTGAAATGTACAACAACAACTCGTGGTCTAAAAGTTCTAGGGTGCTAAATTTCCAAGCTTTTCCTCTGGTTTCTCAATTTCTTCAAATTTAATACCAACTGCCCATTCAATGTCTCGCTCTTGTTCTTATTTGGGGTACTTAGATGGATCTATTATGGTCTTGGTGCGAGGACATTTTGGTTTAAGGCTTGGTTGGTCATCATCTTCGAGGTTACTTAATTGAATATCTTTGGTCCTAGGAAAACTTCTTTTACTACCAGAAGTATTTTTCTTTCCAATGTTTACATTAAACGCTTGAGTCCTCTAGGACCTATGACCACCGGTGATCTTTTTATTCTTTGAAGTACTGGATGACAAAGTTCTTGACCCTCCTATTCAAGGGTGTACCTGAAGGAAATCCTTTAACCACTCTGTTATGGCCTCATACACCGCTTTTTGACGAGGAGTCCCCTTGGTAAATACCTTACGGTTAATAACCCAGTTATTGACCGCTTTAAATAGAAACTCAGTAATATTAGTGATAAGCCTTGGGTGGAGAACACCATGGTACAATCCATGAGCTCGAAGGCTCTCGGCATAAACTTTGAGAGTAGAGTGTAGCTCATTGTTTTCTCCTTCGAGTCGAGAGTTTTCGGCAGCCAATGACTCGATTAATGTGGAATTTCCATCCACAAATTCAGTTTTTTCGGCTAAGACCTCGTTCAATATACTATTCTCGTTAAGAACCATTTCATAAAGTTGTATTACGTCTCTCACCTAAGCCTTAAATTTATAAGCTTCGGTTCGGCTGAGGTCAAGACGAGCCTGGATTATTAGCAACCTGTTAGCATTTGCAAGACATTGGGCAAGGGACCCAAACTGGAAGATTATATGGTGAATAGTATCTTAATAACTTCTCTCACCAGGATCACAGTTATCAACTACTTCGTGGGGCACAACCTCATTATACTTCCTTATTTCGAGATCCCTTGGAAAACTCTGAAATGCAAGATACTTACCACTTTCCCAAGAATTGAATTCCGCATCCTTTGAATTCAATTACACAGTCTTTTAATAGAGATCTTGTAATAGGCTTCGCATCGAGGGATGACTACTGTTGCGCCAAGATTCCAGCTCCTCATTATTTTTTGGCCAAGTCCAACATCATCTTCATCATGTTCTCGTAGGTTTTTTTCCATCTTTGTTGTGGTTTTAGAAATCTATCGAAAAGCATTTTGTAATTATTTCTTCCAGTACGTTGCACTACGAAGACAAGAAGATATTAAGAATTAAAAGGAGAGGAAAAGGGCAAAATACTACTTCATAAATAATAATAATACATGAGGAGGCCATGGGGGGGAATTTTACATCCTACCTACCCTAGAATCGTCTTCCTTGGCAGTGGTTTGGTTCACCCCATCCTTAGCCACCTCTTGCTCATTTACCTCAACTGCTTCTTTTGGAGTTAAGGTTTCAAGGGGAAGAGCGTGAATTTCTTCAGTAGCATAAAAATTCTTCGAAGATTTCAGGAAATCCAGAAAAGCTATTCGTAGACCTTCATCCTTGGTAGCTTATTCCCACTTCTTTTCAAGAGCATCACTATCATTAGGCTTGAGGAAAGTCTTTAGAAATTCCATCTTCTTAGCTGGGAAAAGATTGGAGAACACATATATGAGCTCGTCCTCAACCAATAAGTGACAACCAGCTTCCTATGAGGATTGAATGAGATCCAATAAGAAGTTGTAAAGTTCTTTAGTCTTCATCAACTTATCCTTGAAAGCTTCGAGTAGGGAGGCCTGGGCCACATGATCTCGAGCCTTCTCCAAATCCCCCCCATAAGTCTTATCTTCTCAGCCTTGATGGCCTCATTATTCTCCTTGGTTTTCTTCAACTTTTCCCTTAAATGTACTAGCTCTTCATCCTTCTTCTTGAGCTCCTCCTTTGCTTGAATGAGGTCGCTGCTCTTTTGATGGACCTCATTGCAAAGGCTCAAACTCTCCTCATGCAATTTCTCTTGTTTTGCACCCAACATCACTAGAAAAGAGGATAGAGACTGAGACATCTTATACTTGAAATAAATAATCTATGTGGGGTATGCATGTATACATAATATTAAAAAAATAAAGAAAGAGAAGAGGTAAGGCTTTGAGGGTGTTTTCAAACATCGGGGTATTTGACTAAACCTCCCAGACCTGTCTTGTCTAAGACAAGAGCACTCGAGGAGGTGTAAGTTGATTGAGGAATGGGAGGAGTTTGAGGGGTTCGATCATTTTTCCCCTTTTTACGTTGCTCATCGGCGAAAAGTTGTTTTGAGCTTTTCCTTTTGCTCTTGTCAGCTACTTGCACATCATTGCTCTGCACGAGAGCATCTGACTCAACAAGGAAAGGTTTACTCACGAGAGCATTTCCGGCGTTGTTTTTTTGTTGTCGACCACTTTTCTTTAAATCCTTCAAAGCTCTACTAAGGCCCACTGAGAAATGAGAGAGTAAAAAGTTAGAAATAGGAAAAGAAAAACGCATTGCAAAATAAATTCTATCACTAAGATACCTTTCGAAGAGTCAGACGTTTGAGGCGTAATCTGAAGAGGGGGTTCTCAAGCGAGCTTCTTAGGTTTTGGCTGTGGAATATTATCTCCTTCGATAGCCCTTTTCTGTTTCTTAGCGGCAATACATTGTTGCTTCTTGTGCTCGAGCTTATCATATACATATGTTTGATAGATCTCAGGTGTCCACATAAAACCACAAGTATCAGTTGTAACCTTAATATCTTTATAATCGATGCATATGCCCATAAGAAGGTTTTTAGCATCTTCGAGATCACTGGGAGAAAAAAAATTTCCCTGTCAAAGATTCAATGACTAGACCTGGATTCCACGAAGGGACCTTGTACCTTCGACTACAATTAAAAGTGAACCCTTTGCAATTCCATCCAGACGAGTTGGAAGGAGTGAGAAAATCTTTTTGCTTCTTGAATCTGTTGGCGGAGGTAATAACGATGTCTTTTTTACTGCCACTATGTCTCACACTATATAACGAGTGGATCAACCTGTATTTAGGCTTAATCTCAAGCTTGTGATACCTTGTCGTAAACATCACAATGATACTATTACATTAGAATGAACTTGTGCGGGGTTGAATCCAAATTCTTTGAGTGCCTTCGAGAATAAAGGGGGGAGGAAAGAAAAGCCCATTTCAAATGTGTTTTAGATAGACGATTGATTTCCCTATTGGAAGATTTTTGGGAGATTCATATGCCTTTAAAGGGGTCAACTAGAGGTTAGGAGGAATAATTTGCACAAACTGATTGGTAGACGAAAATTCCAAAATCGAATCCGGGTCACAGAATTACCTCTGAGGTCGTCATCCTCAGAAAATGCGTTTTCATTATCCCTAGGGTTATCCTCATCAATAGGGGGGCTCATTCTCTTGTTCTACAAAAGTTTCCCTTACTTCACTCGAAGAAATCTTATCCTCCTCAACTCATCCATGAGGGTAAACCTACCTTAAGAATGAAGCTTATGGGCTCCCACCTTCTTCCTTAAAACAACCCTCGAAGAAAAATTATCCTCCATTACCGGAATTTGAAGCTCTGTATTCCCATTCAAAAGAGATTTGCTTAAAGGACCTTTTCCTTTGCCAACGGCCAAAGGAGAGGAATTACCTCAGGAGGCATGTCAGAAATTACATAGCCATAGGGATTATAACCTATATGACCAATGTCGTAAATCTCTTCATTAGAAACCCTACATGAATCTTTTGCTTCTTCTAAAATTGGGCTAGAACCTTTTAAATCTATCGCTTTAACTGTGCTCGGAGAATGAACTTGCCCTTCTTCCGGTTGAAACTTTTCGGAAAACCCCCTCTTATCAGAAAGGTTACCAGAAGTAGAAGATCTAGTTGTCATGATAATGAACAAGGAAGAAAATTAATGTGGAGGAGAATAAAAACATACTTTTTAAGAATGAGAAGAAGAGTGATGGAAGCAGTTGAGAGAAATTTGTGCGATGGAAATCTCATTCTCAAATAATCTTGTAGAAAAAGTGAAGGGAAGTTGAACAAATGAGTAACTATGAAGGTTGAAACGACAGATATACAACGGTTATCTCGAAAAACTAAAAAGTTGAAAAGGCGTGAGAATCTTTCCATATCCCCCATAAAAGAAATCGCTCGTCACACGCATTTTTCCTCAAGTGGTCAGAGCATGCCCTTACAAATTCTGAAAAAAGAATAGATCAGAGAATTAAAACATCACCTCGAGGGTTAGAAATAGTTTTATGACAAGATAATCTCGAGACATGGAGTCAAGGATCAATCCCTTTGTTGATAAACCCCGAGGTACTTCATCCAGGTTTTCTCCAATACTATCTCGAATGTTTCTAAATCTCGAGAAGATCTATAATTTTCTAGGGGCTTTTGATGATGGTTAAACCTGACAAGCCCAAATAAGCTATTGGGCCTATATCAACCCAGTAGCATTAAGAGAAATAGTCAAAGAAGAAAAGACCATAAATATTACTGTCTTTATTGGCACTTAATGTGTCGTGGAGAAGTTGATTCATATACAAATGCTACTAGGGTTACTCAACTATAAATTTTGTTCTTCATGCGGTATTTAGATGGCTCACTAACTTAAGCATCAGAGAGTTTTCCCCTGAAACTTCACGGGGACTTGTTTCATTGCAGATCATAGCCAAGGAATTTGATGGTGCTGCTTTATCAATTTTGTGACTAGGGGTGGGCGACGGTTCGGTTTAATCGGTTTTCGGTTTATTCGTTCGGGTTATTCGATTTTGCCCCTAAAAAGCCCAAAACCGAATGTGACCCAAATAACCCAAATTATCCGAACCAAATTCGGAATTCGGTTTCGGTTTGAAACCGAATTCAACCCGAATAAATCGAATTGGCTGTTATTTTTTTAAAATAATTTCTAAAATTGAATAATTTAATTTAAAATTAAATAAAAAATATGTAATATTCAAAATAAAAATCCAAGAAGTATAATACAAATTCAACCTTAGAATTACATTTAAAATTAAAGAAAAATAATTCATTTTAATATTCACCTCCAAAGCCTTCACACTTTTCAAGTTTTCAATCACTCCACCTTCGCATTCACCTTCAAGCACTACACAAATTTACTTAGGGTAACTTATATTATTTACTTATTACCCCAAATTTACTTAGGCTTTAGAGTTTGGGATAATTTTTTAAATATAATTTTTTTGTTTTAAATATAATTATTGTATTTATTTATTTATTTACAATTCGGTATTCGGTTCGGATTTCGGTTTGAGTTTTAATATCCAAAATTGATCCAAAACCCATATTCGGAATTCGATTTATTCAATTCGAATATTCGAAAATCGTATATTAAATTCGATTTAGATTATTTGAATTTGGATAATTCAATTTTTTATTCGATTTTCGATTTTTTTTGCCTGGCCACGCATCAACATGCTATATGTTCCTTAGTAGACTAGAATGCACTAAGCATTGTTTGGAAAGTTTTATTTGGCTTCACGGGTCAAATTTAGATTTTGATTCAGTACCTTTGTTTGGCAAGCAGGGTTTAATGGCTGATGCAACTCTCTGTGTAAGAGCATCTTCAAGGGATCTTCCATATATTTAGGTTTCACATGTTGGATTTTGATTAGAGATTCAACATGACGTAATCAAATAAAATTGATTGACAGTATTTTTAGAGTTTTGATCTCCAATGTTACCGTCGAAACTACAACGTTAGTATGACGTGTCAACAATTAAATGGTTAGGACTTTAATGAAAAGGTATAAAAATGAGAAAATTTGGCCAAAATTAAATGCGGTGAGAAATTGATAGCCTCATTTTAAGCTTCAAAGAATAGAAGCTTTATTTGAAGATGTCTCTTAAAACTTATGTCACGTAATATTGACGTCTATCATTGACTCTTGCATTGGAGATGTATTTTAGGATTGAGGATCTATCGAGATGATGTGTCAATCGACTTTTACCAAATTGATACTTGCATGGGAGATGTTCTAAACTTGCGCTTAGAACATCTCCAATGGTTAGATGGTATTCCTACTTTTTAGGTGTCACATGACGAATATTGATCAGAACTTCAATGTGATGTGAGCAACTATAATGGATTGATGGTGATTTTAAAAAATTCATCTCCAATGGTACCATCGCATTTATAACGTCAGTATGATGTGTCAATCCAAAACTTCTACATTTACAAAAAAAATATACAGTTTGTCATATTCATCTATAGAGTTAAAACATTTATATTTATAAAATTTTCATTGCGTTCATCCATTCGCGTATTTTTTATCATTGTCTTTTATGAGATATATTTTAATGAAAATATAAGTATTTAAATATGTATGGATTCTTTTACAATTAACAATAGATGTAACAATATATAATATAGACTACATTAATGAATAAAATTTTGTCAAGTGTTTAATTATTCACTCAAAATGTTAAATTTAAATTGAAGTAGTTTAAAACTCGAACTCTTTCAAATTTAGCTTACAATTATAATTATATAAATAAGAATATTAAATATATTAAATTACAATATTGA
>JAULKM010054239.1:0-12598 GCA_032355605.1 Rubia tinctorum
GAAACCCTAACTATAACCCAGCAAAGCAAGCAGCCGTGTCCAGCTCCAGACCTCCAGTCTCCTCCTTCTCAGGCCTCAGCTCCATTTTCTTGCGCGGCCACGAGTCTTACGTTGCCGACCGACGCTCGCCATCGACCGACGGTCCATTAATCCTTCGCTTCCCGCCGACCGACGCTTTTTTCCAGCCACCCCTTGTCAGAGCTCCTGGTTCCGCCACTGCACACATATGTGAAGTACTGCTAAGGATATATTGTTGCATTAGTACCAACGCATCAGATTATCAGAGCTTTAAAAGTATGTATTAGTGCAAAACACTTGATTAAAGGCAACAATCAAAGACGGTTTTTAAGGTCCGAATGAGGTTCCAAACTCGGAACTGCTTTCGTGTTCAATTGAATCGCTTTTAATCATCAACGATCAAAGGTAGGATAAGAGAAGTCACTTTGGTCCAATGAAACCGCTTTTAATAGGGCTGTTCTCTACTAGTAATGTGGGTTTTAGAGTCTTGTTAGGTTGGGTGACTATTTGATTTTAATGCATGTGCTTATTCTTAAAACATTAATTTGAACCATCTTATTCCTTTTATTGCATATATAAAAGAATCACAATCCTCTGCATATTTTAATTACACAAATAAAATGTTTCCTTAAAATAATTGTGATAGGGCAAATTACTTGGAATTTTGAATATGTATTACTCTAAACATGTTGACTAAAACTCTATTTTTTGGCTAATATGTAATGAGTTAAACTTAACTCAGATTAGCTGAACTAAGAATAGGTTAGTCTAAACTAAAATACATTGTTACATTTAATTAATATTTTTTAAAATTATTTTAAAACACCACATTAAAATTGATGATGAACATTGTAGAGGGGCATTATTGATGACGATGAGATTTGTGTGAATGAAATCCATTTGGGTCTTTTTCACGTGGACGTGGTCCTCCTTTTGGCTCGTTCCACGGTTTATTTCTTGATCTAATTAGAATTCAAATATTAACAATTGAGAAGATCTTCGCAAAAACTGTCTTTCCATTATCTTATGAAAATACTAGCTTTAATAAGACCAATAATTGGTAAAATATTTTAGTTGTAATATTAAAAATTTATTATGCAACGTGTAATAGTTATAAAGTTTATAACTCAATTTATGCAACCCAAAAATTTTATTTTCATTTCTTTTAATTTGCACTTTAAATCTTGGTATTTCTATAATTTATGAAATGATCGTCTTTCAAGAGCAGCTCTCGTAAGAATAAGTGGGTGGGAATAAATTAAAATTTATCAAGAAATAATAAAGTATAGAGAAAGGGAGATTGTGAAACTGAGACGGTTTAAATAGAAAATAAATACTCGTAAAAAAGTAGTGAATATTTGATTAACTCACAATACTTAGTTATATATATATATATATAAAAAAAATAAAATAAAAGATACAATGGAGTGTCCATACAATACTTAGTTATAAAGTTTGAGTACACATCTTGAAATACGGTTTTTAGATAGATTATGGAAAGACTGATGTTTAAAGTGCAAATAAGAAAAAATCAAGATAAATTTTTGGGTTGCATTAATCGGGTCATAAATTTATAACTATTTCACGTTACATAATAAATTTTTAATATTGCAACTAGAACCATTTACCTTTCTATAATTCTAATTTAACCTCGTGTTTTCATATGCCTATGGAAAGACGCTTCTTTCCAATACTTTGCCATAAAGTTTTCAAATTTTATTTTAGTAATTTTTAAATGAGTCTGTCTCTTAAAAGACATTTTTTCATAAGTTATGAAAAAAACCAAGGTTTAAACAACAAATTAGAAAAAATCAAAATTAAATTTTTGAATTGCGTTAATTGGGTCATAAACTTATAACTACTTCACGTTGCATAATAAAATTTTAATATTGCAACTAAAACCTTTTATCTTTCTATAATTCTAATTCAACCCCGTCTTTCTATATACTTATGGAAAAACAAAATTTCCCAAGATTTTACCTTTTAAGTAATATATAAAAAATGACTTATTGCGTTACTAAACTTTTAAAAACGTTCTAATTAACCAGGGTCCCCTTCTTTTAAAGTAAAGGTGAAATCCTTAACGTTAATCACTCCCTCATTCTCGTACTACAAGATGAAGAGCGGTAAATTATGACATTTCAGTTCAAAAAATTTCATAATGCAATAGTTGGAGAAAATTCTCTTATTCCTGCGTTTCATTGAATTGGCACACTTTATTCTTTTCACAAGATTTTTTAAATTTTATCCACTCATTCTATTTTTTCCTTTCGAAAGTCAATTTCATTCAGTCATATTATTTACCTAAATACAGAGACCTAATGATGATATATTAGACTAAGATTTCATATGGGCCGACAAGCCCAACATTTTAGGGAAAACTTAAGACCCAAAATAGCATAATGGGCCCACATGAGGATGAGTCATCATTGGGCCTCATTGTCAGGTACGGAAAGAGATTAAGTCAATAGACAAACAATATTAGGATTTCGGTAGTATAAATGTCAAAATATGTCATTTATTTCATCCATTCACTCTCTATTCGCTATTGATTGGTTTAGAGGACAAGACTGACTTTGACATCGGAGAGTTTTACACAAAACACTTTGGGGCATGTTTTTCCTTGCAGATTGCAGATCTTAATCGAGGCATCAACAATGGGCTTGGATCGGTTCGCAGGCACATCACCTAAGATTATGGTGTCAAACCAATTAAAATGGAGGTAGTATTATGACAACGGCATGTAGTGAAATTTTACAGAAAAAAACAATGATCAGTACAACTTTCGAAGAAAAGAGTGAATAAGGAAGGTCGTATTTTCATATTCTGGAAAAAAATGCCGATGCATCTTTTTTTTGAAAGATTACATACAAGCCACCAAATTACATACATCATAATCTAAGACCTAAATAGGAAACACCACCATTCAATTTATTGAATCTCAGTGTAGCATGAAACTCCATCCATTTGATAGCTAGGGACGTCTTTCTGAGAACACTCAAACGCTGCAACACCAATAAACCGCTATCACCAAAACCGGAACCACCACGATCTCACCATCGTCGACCACCTGCAGGTTGGGAAACCACAACGGGGACCACCGACACGGTCTCATGACGTTGGGTAAACCCCATCAAGAAATTACTTTAATATTTACAATTCTTGACGGAGACGTGTTTTGGACTCTGAATCTCTCAATTATAAAGAATATGACTTACCACTAAACCAGACAATTACACAATGCTTATGCATCTAACTAGATTGGAAAAGTGAAATCTCTATATATCTACACGTTTTCTATGTAGTGTAACTTTGGACAACTTCAGATGATGTTTACATCCTCAAAACAAAATCGCACACAAACCGTGAGATATGCATACAAAATGTATAACTTGTAAACTCGTCCAATAGCTGTGCAGTTCATATGGAAAGCAACACTCTCTATCAACTTTGAAGTGAAGTGTCACTTGCTCATTCGCTACATATCCAACACATTTTTATCAAAAGTGTCACTGTTTTGTTTCCACGAGGTTAACTAAGTAAAAATGTACAAAAATCATATCAGAATAATTATGGTAAGAATTTGATTGCTTTCTTTCACACATTTTACATTTTATTATTCTTTTTTTAAAAAATATCACACTTTATTTTACTGTTTAAAATAAATATTATTTACAACTAGTGGAGTACAATCCCGCGTTGCGCGATATTATTAATTAAAATATCAGGATTCGGTTTTTTGTACTACATGCTGTGTCTCACATTTAAATTGAAAATAAAAATTTCTATTTAAAACTTTAAAGTTTTGTCATTTAAGAAAAACTATATGACATAGTTATTAATCGTTAAATGTTGAATACAATAAAATTTGAGTATTTCTATACTATTTCATTCAAATCATTTAAAAATTAATTATTTATATACTGAGATTCATTTAAAAAGGCTATCATAATTCTATGTATCTCATTGCAATAAAGTAAATATCAAATAACCTTATTAGTCTCACTAATTATAAAATGTCCTCATTTAACAGTTAATAGTATAAAAAAAGATTTTGTCATATATAAATTAATTAATAAATAATATGTACACATATTTCTATCAGAAGTACTCTATATATCAATGTATAAAACAAATCCAAACATTTTGTTATTTCCGATCATATGTTTTTTTATAAAAAAATCAGTGATATATGCATACATGTATGGTTTTAATTATATCTTAAAAAGTTATATGTTGTAACAAATTATGATTGATTATATGTAGTAAAGAATTAAACTCGGTAACATATTATAATATTAGAATTAGTTATGATTGATTATATAGTAAAGAATTAAATCATTAACATATTATAATATTAGGATTAGTTTTAGTTATGATTGATCATATATAGTAGAGTATTAAATCAATAATATATTATAATATTTGTATGTAATTTTTAGGATTATATGGTGCTTGAGATGAAACATTTGAAAAAAAATTATTACTCTCTCCCAATTGAAATTGCACTCTTATTTTTTTACACTATTTTCTATTAAAGTTTGACCACATATTTGAATAGATATATGAACAACAATATTATCATATATGATATTGTTCAATTTCTTCAGCCCTCCACCCACATTCAATTTCTTCAGCCCTCCAATGTCTTTATTCCTTTCTTCTCGAAATTATTCACCATCTGAAAAGTTGTCCCATACCTTTTCAATTCTTCATTTCTATCCGATCTCTCCTCCTCACTTCTCTCTGTACTGCCAATTCATTTTCTCCAAACTCCCCTTCTCTAGGGTTTTCGAAAACAAAATGTCATCTTGGGTTGGATGTGGGTTTAACTGTGAGGGAAGGTGTTCTTTGTGTTTGGTTCCTGAATCTGGGTCTTCAACGACCAGATTGACGTCTTCTCCGGCGGGTGAGGCGTATGCCCACGCCGGAGAGGGCTGCAGACCGGTGGTGTTACCCGGCCTTGAAGTTCCTCTGGAGGTGACCGTTGAGGCGGTCGTTGGTGGCGTTGTCGCTGTCTCAAGATCCATCATGTTTATGTCCTCTTCTCCGGCGGGTGAGGTGCATGCCGACACCGGAGAGGGGTGGCGACCAACAGTGTTTCCCGGCCATGAAGTTCCTCTAGCGTTGACCATAGAGGCGGTCATTGGTGGTGCCAAAACTGTCTCAAGTTCTACTGCCAGATCTGGGTCTTCTCCAGTGGGTGAGCTTACGTTGTGGCATTGCTGACTCCAGGGAGGGCCGGAGATGAGTGGCCTTCTCATATTGCTCCGGCTATGGCCGACGAGCCAGCTGAGGGAAGCGTCACCGTTATCTCCCGTTCAACTATGAGATTCGTGTCTTCTCCGACGGGTGAGGATTACACCATAGGCGGTGCTGACTCTGGAGAGGGCGGGACACAGGTAGCGTTGCTCGGATTTTTACCAACTCCGGCCGTGACCGTATAGCTGGCCGTTGGTAGCGTAGCCTCAGAGTCAAGATCTTCAGCCGACTCGGATGCATGCTCACCGAAAAATGATGTACACACATTTTACGGTGATGATGCCCCACCAGTGACCACAACAGTGGCACAAACTAGCACTTTGCAGGCTTCGACGAACGTCGTTGAGCCGGCCGATGGTAGTCACATCTCCGTGGGTAAGGGGAAACCCTATGAACCTTTATATTTGGTCTTACCCGCTCCATGCAGTCACTGCGGCTTCGTTCATGTAGTAGCTGACACCGCTGAGTCATTTTCCAGGCCAGTTGGTAACTCAAGAACCATACGGTTTGAGGAGTCACGACGCCAGGTTGTGGTTGAGTCAATCGGCTCCTCTATCAGGGGTTACATCCAGTGCCCGCCACTGAACCAACCATATCCCACTCACCCCCTGTCCATATGCCTAAGCCACCTCAGCCACTAAGTTTGGACAATGTTGACTCTGTTTTTCATGCGGTTGAGATATACATCCCAGGTCTATGAGATCTTCTACGCAGAGCTGAGGAGCGTGAGAATTTTTTAAAAGCTGATAAAAAGCTAAGTAAACGTTAGATTCTGTTTCCATTTTCTCCTTTACAGTTTTTAAGTTTCTCATTCTAACATGTTCATTGTTTTCTTTTGTGCCGGTGAAAGTGGATAAACTGAAAAAATAAGAGTGAAAGGAAATTATTTCCCCCTAGTATATGGACAGGGGAGAATTCCTTTTGTGTTTGTTGTTTCTGATCTTTCTGATGTTCATGCTCCTAACAATGCATGTGTTTGCTGGTGCCCTGTTTAAACGGTCCCCTATTTCTAAGTTTGATGGTGTGGTTTATTGTTTGATTAGGCCTGAGTGTGGAAGAGCCTTGACTTGCACTCCTGAAGTGTTAAGATATGTGTGCATTCACATTCTTGTTAAGGCCTAATTGAATATGCTACAAATTCTGTTTGTGATTCACATGCCTATGTGATGTTGCTTCATGGTTCATGTGTTTCAGTTCCCCTTTCTGTTTATGTGTTTGTTGTCATATGTTCATGTTCCTATTTCACTTCCCCTATTTCTAGAGCAACCCTGCAATGTAATAAGCAGTTGGAAGGCTCTGAAAGTGCATTCAAAAATAATTTATATAATTTATGAAGAGAGGTTACACAAGAAACTTGTCTAACACACCAAAAAAACAAGTTTCTGGAACTACAAAATTTATCCACTAGCCTAACCCCTTCAAAATGACCTTGAATTTCTCCATCCATAGCCTAAAGCAAGCATTATATCTTCAACCTCCTCAGTGTCTTGAATGGTTATCAGATGTTCCATTGCTTCCCTAACATCAACTTCATCCAGTGCCAACATTCTAGGTAGTTCCCCATTCCTTGAAAGTGCATCGTTTGACATATGTGGCATCTTGTAGTTGTTGCACTCCATTTTCTTAATAATTTCGATCCTGGAAGCTTGATGAGTCAGAAAAAAATAAATTTAGTGTGTCTAGATATTCTCTTTCGAATGATGTGTACACTGCTTATAGTAGTCCATCTACTGTAATTGTTGGAGTTTCATGCTGAAGGGTTTGAATGCTGTTGAAAAACCACAGGTCTAATATATTCAGGTCAGGTGAGTTTGAGGGTTGGCTTACCAGATTTATGTTGAACCCATTAGAGTCTACTACGACTCTGAATTTAGGATCTTAGTTGTAGATGTGTGCCTTGCAATTGTCTTGCTGTAAGAATATGTTTTTATCCATGAACGGTGGCCACTTTGCTTTTATTGCTAGAATGATTTCTTTGATTATCTTGGCTCGAATGATATCTCTTCCGATCTTCTAAATTGGCTTTGTTTCTATGGTACCTGCTGGTCTGTTCTTACTCTTCTTCTTTGCTGCTACCTTCTCTACAAAGGGGAAAACTCCTATCTTCCCATCAAATATCACCTCTTCATTATCCCCATATATTGGTCAACTAACCGCACATATGAATATCAGCTTTGGTATGTGTGATTTGTGTTTACAAGTCCTGCGAGGCTCCTCCTCATCCGAGGCAAGTAACGAACAATAGGCTTTCTCATATAAAACCATTTTCATCTATGTGGATTGTTGTATCCATTGAATGAAACCTAAATTCAACATCTAATTTATTCAAACAAAACTTAAGTCTTGTTACCTTGTTCCTGTTGGTTAATGATGGCTTGATGTTGTTTGTGTGGATCCTTATTACCTTAGCTGCTTCTGCCCTTTGAACTGTAGTTTTTGGTAGTCCAAGAACAACATTTGTTCCCCTAACTGTTCTTCTTTTGTGTAAAGGCATAGCTTTCAAAGCTTCAAGGTCAATAGTCACCATCTTGTTACTTGGATGGCCAAACATCCTTGACCTCACATCAAGTAGACTTTACATTGCTAGCTGAAATCTGGTTCTTCCCCATACGTAGCTCACAGTCTGAACACTACATTGAAACTTGGTTTCAGCTTCTTCATGTTGGCCTCGCTGGATTCTCCCCCCATTGCTGTTCTTCAGCAGGAACTCAGCTAAGTGTTACCTTTCGATGTTGGATAAATTCTTCTCCCTAATTTATTTTGTTCAATATGATGAAGAAAGGAAGATCCACACACTTTAGAGAGCAATAAGTTCAAATTTGAACTTGGTAGAGCTCAATGAGGGGGAATCTAAACCCGAGGGTACAAATGGGGGGGGGGGGGATGAACAAGATGATGGCAGACGGACTGTTGGGGTTGGTGTTTAGTGTTTCTGTGGGGGAACAAAATGGTGTTATGAATGTATTTATAGAATCTGTATTGGGTAGATTTAGGTCTCATGTTGGTGGGAAGAATGTAAAGTTTGAATTTTCACTATTGGAAGTTTGTAAAAAAAAATGGCATTTTTTGTATTGTTCTCACTTTTTGCTCCAACAAATTTTTACAGCTTCCCCCCATGTGAACAGTAGTTGCGCCAAAATTAATGGCCTATGAATGTGTTCAGTGGAAACCAAATGAGTTAATAACCAAGGAAAATCAAACTGAACAAATAATAATAATAATGACCCGGCCCAGTGCCACATCTGCAGCAAAAAAAGGACCACTTTCTCTTCTGCAAAACCAATTGGGACAGAGGGAGTACAAGTTTCAACTCAAATAAAAGAACCTTTGAATTTTAATTATGATGGACGAAAATATAAAATATGAACTTAGCTTAGAGACAGTAAGAGTAGCAACATTTTGCACCTAATAACTAGTGCGTTACTAGAAAATGATTTTACCATAAGTTTCAATGATTTATGAATAAGCAAACCCTAATCTAATGATGATTTTTTATGATGAGCAAAGTCAGTTGATTGAATAGTTTAAATCATGTGGATAAGAATTTAGGTTTATGCAGCACCAGAATCCATGGATTCCCCCCAACCCTAGGTTTCAGACTTTCAGCTTTTCATTACCGGCGAGCTCTGAGAAAGACGAAGACCAATTTCAATTTTCTTTTGTTTTTTCATAAAACAAAACGACATTCTTTTTGTATAATTGAGACGATGTCATTTTGTTTTCGTCAAGGGCAAAAAAGAAAAAATCTCATAAAATGGGTGAAACCCAAGGCCAATTATGGTATCCCCTCACCATTGAGAAAATGAAGTGCCCAATTACGTGTCCAATTACGTGCCCAATTATTTATTTCAGGAAATCCCAAATCAAATCATCCCAGTCCACTGCGCCGCCACCTATCCGTCGCTGCATTATCGCCCACAATCGTTGTTATTCAACCAGCTTACATAATGTTTTGGTTCCGCCACTAATTTAAATTAGTAGTGGTGTGCATTGTCTTTAAAAATGATTTTATCGCTGACTTTTATATGTAAACGGATTTGTCAAATGGAAGAGGTTTGACTTGATTATTGTAAAAGTTGAATGAAACAGAGTGACAAGAATACGTTGATAGACATGGATGGATGCTCGAAATAGTTGAGTGATGGTAGAAATAATTTATATTCAAAATTTTAATACTCTCTCTATTTTATTGGATGTGACACACATTCATTTTTTGATTGTTTTTGTTAATTTGACACAATTTTCATTTATGGTAAGATTTTTTTCAATTTCATCAACCCATTTCACTCACCTACATCCAAGCATCAAATGCTATGGTGTCACATCCAAATAAACGGAGGTAGTAGATAACCATATTGTGCAATGTGTTTTACAAATGAAGGTGAGAATAGTGAATTGCAATATCACGCCTTGTATTTTACTAGAATATGTCATATATTTTAATATGTATTTTGAATTTATTTTAAAGAATAAACATTTAATAATAGTTAATAATTATTTTTAAACTTGATTTAATTTTTCTAGTAGTGGTGGCGTTTTTGTTCGCCGGCTGTGGCAGCGTCATTGTTAGCCGGTCGCCGGCGGTGGCCGTGGTGTTCGTCGTTCTCCGTTATAGGGGTCCGTCGGTGTTGAAAACCCTCTGATTTCCAAGTCTCAGCAACGTGTGGAGCGTCCTCCCATCCAGTTCGTCTTCCCGGCGACCACCCGTCGTCCTCCCATCTTCTTCGGCGTGGTCTGGAGCATCTTTCTCGGTCAGCCCAACGACGTTTCAGAGCTGGTTCTTGTCGACCCGCCCCGGCCCCGCTCTCGTCTCGCCGCGCAACGACGTTGACAGTTTGGTTCTCATCGCCCTAGCTCTCGTTTCCTGTTTCTCGTTTCCCCCATCGCCCGGATTCTCGTTTCTCGATCCTCGTTTCCCCCACCACCCTCATTCTTGTTTCCCGATCCTTGTTTACCCCACCGCCCCGGTTCTCGTTTCCCTCCCAACATTGGTTCTTCGTCGAAGAGTTTCTTCGCTGGAAAAATGAGGCGGAAGTCCCCGAGGGGAGGAACAACAGGCATTTCCTCTCCTTGTAGCATCTGAATCACCGCTTTCATGGAAGGCCTATTCCGTGGATGCCACTGAGTACACCCCCTACATGCTACAACCATCATTTTCCTCAATCTTATCTCCATCCCCTTCTTCACCATCTATTTGGACTACCATCTCTTCTTCTCTATCCAACTGCTCATAAATCCATTCTGGCAGATAAACCTCAGCTGCATTTCTCTGTGTCTCCCTTGTCTTAACCATCTCGAACAGCAAGATCCCGAAGCTATAAACATCGGACTTTTCAGTCGCATTTCCACAATTCGAAGAAAGCATCTCAGGAGAAATGCATTCCATCATAATCTGTTCCTTGAAACATGACTTTGGAATACCATAATCAGTGATCCTGGGGCTATGGTTGTGATCCATCAACACGTTACACGGATTTACGCTCGGATGAAGAACTTGTTGGTTGCATCCATGGTGGAGATGGTCAATCCCTTTGGCTATGGCAATAGCAATATTCTGGAAATCCATAAAATCCAATGATTTGTTCTGTTTTTGTGATAACATGAGCGATCCATTCGGGAAAAACTTGAAAAACTAAGGCTCTTTTGCTCCCTTCATTCTCGTGTTGGATTCCATCCATTTTCTTGACTAATTTGGCAACTGATTCTTCATCATTCAGCATTTTGACAGCAACAACAATGTCATCATTCAAGAGCTTCCCTTTGCACGTCGTTCCGCGGTTTCCTTGCCCTAATTTCTGTCTGAAATGGCCTCTCATGTTCTTGATATCAGAATAGGAGAATCTTGTAGGCCTGTGAGATTTGTAGTCCTCCAAAAGGGTCTCATGTGTTCCTCCTGCCTTGTTTCTTTCTCTTTAGGCAGATCAAACCACTCAGTAAAACAGTAATTAACTGCTTTGCTGAATGCAAGCAAAGCAGTATAACTACATTCTTCGCAAAACTTTACTGCGTTTCTGATGAGGCAGGCACGCCAAAGCAGAAAGTCTCTCTACTCTTCGTGTCCAGCTTACAAACATGTCCCCCGAGCTTCACAGTCGCCGCAAGAAGGTTCCGACCGGTGAAAATCAACCTGATTCTGAGCATAAACATCCTCGCTAACACCCTAACTTTTTATTCAAGAGATTGAAGGATAAAGAAAGACGTGCGTAATTTGGTCATCCTCTTCCTTATATCAGGGACACCTGTGGGACGAAACATATCAGTGAATCTCACCTCACGTCTCAATTCTATGGCTGCAACCATACACTCTGAGGCCACGTTCTCGAGAACTTGTCGTCATTTAAATTCAGTTTAAATTTAATTTGATGAAATTTAATCTAAATTTAGTCACACGATACTATTTTTTACACACTTATTTTAGTTTAGTTCAGTTCAATTCAATCTAATCAGTTCAAATCAAATCAGTTTAGATAAACTCCAAAAAATAGGGCCTAACTCTTTGCTACTCCATCTGGTCTCAATATATTGGCACTCTTCTAAATGACACAAGTTTTTTAAAAAGTAAAATTAGTGGCGTTGGTTGTACCGGGAAAACAAAAGTTAAATTTAGTGGATGACAATAATTTATGATTTGCCAAAATAGGAATGTACCAATACAAAAAGATCATCCCAAAAAATAAAGAGTATCAATAAAAAAAAAAACCCGGAGGGAGTATTTAAAATATTCTTTTCAGAATGTTATATTTCATGTTTTATATTAATGAACCTTTTTAACTACTCTCTCAGTCCAAGCCAAATTTGTACAAAATGTTTTTTCACGGTTTCCAATAAACATATTTGACTATAAATATGTGTAGCTACGGACAATGACGACCCATAAAAATGATATTTAGAAACTATACGTTACGAAGAAAAATCTAACAATATCTCATACGATAAAATTATTGTTCATATACATATTAAAATATGTGGTCAAAGTTCAACAATTTTGGCTGAATTTTTTTTTTTTTACAAATTGAGTTGGGATAAAGGAAGTATTCAATTTAATTTTTATATAATGTTGCTCATTCCTTTTTTATTTGGCAAAATCTTGTGAAAATCGTCTTTCCATTGGCAATGGAAAGACATGGTTGAATTATAATTATAGAAATGTAAAATGTTTTAGTTGTAATTGAAAGAATGATTTCTCGTAATGATTATCATATTACTGAATGAAATAAATAGAGTACAAAATGTAGACTAGTTCTAGTAGAACTCTAATCTAGTCATGAACCTAATCCATAATCAAATCAAATCTAATCAACATTTTGACTTATTCTAA
>JAULKM010054250.1:0-12597 GCA_032355605.1 Rubia tinctorum
ATGCTAGTAAGGACCAAAAATCCATTAGACTCAACAAGGTTTCAAAATGAAGGATTTAGATACAAAAACCGAAAACTGTCATCTAAACCCCTTATGATGTAAACCTACCTAAATCTTGCAACAAAAACATAACAAAAGAGATGTTAAATGCTTCGGAAAACACATGCATTTGTCGTCACATCAAGTTCCTAACAATTGTGAAGGTGTGTACCACGAGGCGAGATGACCAGGGGACGGAACAACCATCTGAGAGGTATATCAGGTTCCACCTAAATGACAGATATATGAGATACCTACCTAGATATTGAGGCAGCCTTTGGTTGGGACACTACGCACATCAGAGAGTAGTTTGATCCAGAAATCCCGATCCCCACTACAGACAATGATATAGTCTTCTGGCTGGCTATCATTAGGAGAGTCTGTTATGTGCGGGACAAGAACATCATCATCCACTCGGCTCTCCGGTTTGTGCATTGCTTCTTGGCAGGTACATTATACTGTCATGCAGGGCAAATAATGTGTCGAATGATGATATCTGGCACCTATGACACCTCACTAGCGAGGGCATAGGCTATGGATTATAGACTGAGATGTGGTTAGATAGGGTTATCCATAGAGCAAGTAAGTCTAGAGGAGGCGAAATCTTGATGGAAGGCATGATTATAATCCTGGCATCTCACCACTCCTCCAGGACTTCAACGTCTGGGCAGGGATGGTTCATACTTCGTCACTCTGCCAAGGATGCAGGAGTACCACATCATTCATACCAAAGCTGTGCAGGGAGCTTACAACTAATTATACGGGAAGAACGGGGTCTCTTTCATGAGACTTTCTCAGCCCCAGCGGACGAAGCTGGAGCTAGACACACTAGTTGCAGACTTAGCTTTAGATTTGGATGATGCATGTCGGGCTATTTTTGAGTGGGAGCTTAGGGGGTTTCCTCCATTACCCATCCAAATCGAAGAGGGTGCTCTTCCATTTCCTCAGCAGCCTGATGCACCATTTTGCCCTCCATAGCCATAGGATGAGCTGATGCATAGCGATGGGCATAAGAAGTAACCTCCACCTTCTCTAGGATTTCTACAGCCGACTAATGTAGAAAGTTTAGGCGAGTTTTCGCCGCTAAGATGGGATGATTATGGAGCACAACATCTTTGTCTCCTGGAGCCTTTTGGATATGGATGAGAAGATTAATCATCTCTCATCCTAAGTATATCAAATGCAGGCACATATGGGCAGCACTCCAGGCCTTGATCCATAGGTAGAGCGACATAGGGAGTGGCATCGGAGGAATGCAGATTGGCTATCCCAGTTTAAGTAATGGTTGAAACCCAATTTTAGGCTACTTGTTCCCTGATCCATCATTACCTTTGACTTCTCCCTAGCCTACCATTGGGTTTTTATCCCTAACTCCACGATCACCGTATAGTTCAAAATTGAGACCTTTAAGTACCTTTTACAAATTTTTAAATACTAGTATAGTCACTTTAGATTCTATTTTCAACCAATCCCAAACCCTTTAGTAGAGTTACATCCTTCATCGTTCAGTACCATAGGATGCTCAGTTCGTAAGGTTACCCCGAATTACATGGATAATTTGATCAATTGTCTCTAGAGCGCTTTATATGTTGCTCCGGCCTTGCTCGACTGGTTTCCTATAATGTTCTGTCATATGCCTATCCATGACTCATATACCACATTGAGTCCAGGTTAATTCCTGAACAATTTCCTTGTATTCTATACCTCGTAGCTCATGTTATGTAGTAACTACATCAGCTTTCGCCTCATTTTTGTTAGCACCTGCTCCAGACTCTCTAGGTTAAGAACTCTAGTGATTAATCTCTCTCACTCCCTAACTGAGGCTTACACTACCAAATTGGGGTAGAACATATTTTTGATATTTTGGTTATGTTTTATATGAGTTTAGATTTACTACATTTAATGTCATAATCTTGTTGTACATGTTATTAGGATTCGTATGGTGATTAATACATTATTGTATTATTTTGGGGTTTAAGAACTTATTTATTATTATTTAGGGACCTTTCAATTTAAACTGAGAATCTGATTCAAACTCTGGGCAAGCCATCCCCAAGCAATTTAAAGGTTTCTCAATTCAAATAAAAAGTTCACTTTCTTAGTTTTATTTATTTTTATTTTGATTTCATATTTTAATCCAATAATCCCTGATGGAATTGCTTTGATGGTTTTTTTGTACTTTTACTCACTTGAATTGTATAATTCTTCATTTAAAATACCTAAAGGCTCTTCCCAGGGAATAAAGATGAATGATTTTATTCTCACGTCACTTCACCTTAATAGGTTTCCTAAGTCCTTACCCGAAATCACTTCATATACTTCTGTTGTCAACTAATGATGATTGTTAGTTTGATAGTGTAGGTCTATTTTAAAGTAGTGTTTATAATTTATTAAGTTTAAGTGGAGTCTTTTACTAAGGTAGGTTATGTGTTCATTTTATGTGGTATTTTAAGATATTTTGGACTTACTCTTGTATACTTTGTGCTCTAAATCTTGTATTTTGCCTTGAAATCACAACAAGAAACATAACCTATTACCTCGGTTCTACAGGGTTTTTTACCTCGGTTTTTTGTCCCAAAAAATTGAGGTAAATATCGTTGTAGTATAAAGTTCATTTTTACCTCGGTTTTGGACCAACGTTGCCAGGTTTTGAGACAGACGCCGGTCGAAGCAAAAAGACCAACGATTGGAGTTCATAGCTGCTACATCGATTATAATGACATCATCGTGCATATGAAGCAATGATTTTGATAGTAAGAAGGCAGACGAGAGGATTAGAATAGTTGCGACATCATCAATGACAACATCGTGGGTAAGCGACATCGATGTCCAAGGAAATGGTAAGCGACATCACCATGTGTCTGCTGACGTGGAAGGCTAAAAAATACAACGTTGTTTTGTATGGCCAATGTTGCAAAATAAAGCCACCGGTTTAAGCAACATCAGTAAGGTTTAGCACCTATCACCGGTTTGAGTGATATCGCGGAATAGTCGTGGAGACATCGGTTCTCGTACAATATTATAAAATTTAATATTTGATTACACAAGCTATCATTTTTCGCTAGTCGTTACATGTTATTTAATGTTCCATAACTCGTGAAATGGTTAAACATCATAAAACAATCAATTGTTGTTCAATTCATGTCAAAAAGAATGAGAATGCAATGAACCAACAATACTAGAACATGTATTACAAATAATTGTTAGAATATATTAAAATACATATGGTTGATATGAAACTGTAACATTAATTATATTGAATCTTCATTGTCTACATTGCACTCTGAATGTCTTTCGATAACTCTCTTTGTCCTATTACAACCAATACACATGAAAAAAAATTACGTTAGAATTGGGAAGTCCCCATGATGTGCACATAATATAGTCATATAAGCAATGTCGCATGCAGGAAAGATTGGAATCGCAAAGTCTGACAGAGAAGCGATGTCGGACATTCATAGATATTTCAATTATTTCATAGCCTATGTGATGTCAGTGAGCGTTCGGTCCCATGTCGTATGGGATGATTATCCATGAGCGATGTGGATATTTAACCCGTGTTCATATGAAGATGAGATTATTGTCCACAATCAGCCCTAATCTCAGCATTTTTTCTCACGCCCTATGAACATTGCATTATCTTAGAAACACGAACAATGTACACTATATAACATTTAACACAATCATCATACTTTACGAAAATATTCAATCATTGATTAATAAGTAGAAAAAAACATATAGAAGGTATATGGTAATATGGAAAATGAACATGGAATGGATATAAAAGTACCTCAATTAATTTGAACCCATGGATTCTCCATCCTCATATACTTGTTGATGTTTGAAAGAATAAATTTTATTGAGTTTTTAAATGGTTGTAGTTGTGTGAATGGAAAAGATAGTGTGGAGCTGGGTTTGGAGGAAGAGTGTTGGCGATGGGAAATGAGTGTTTTATTGATTGTTATTGACATGAAAAAGGGATGGGGGGGAATTTTGGTTAAAATTTTTTGCTCTAAAATTTCAGTTCCCGCTGGAAAATTCAATCCACACGAGGTCGCAAAGGGTTCGCTTTTGGGTTCATTTGATGTGAGACATCCGTGGCGTCATAGATAAGGGTTACAATCTAATTTTTGAAAAGTGTCATAAAATACTTCCTGTTAAGATTGCGGCCTCTACCAAAGACCTATTTATGCACAAATCATAACAACATTGTTATGAAAATGTGAATAACAAAATGTTATCACAAGTTTTACATTTCAACTTCTTCCACTTTCTTGGAGGGGCCTAATTCCAAAAAGTAAAAAGTTCACTGTCCCAAACCCGATTACAATTGTCCCAAAAAGAAACTTTGACATCCATAGTTGAACTTATACTAACTGAAGATAATAAATAAACTAGTCTTATTCCACATATACTTCCACAAGTTCTTTTGAATGACCCCTTGTATACTTATAAGTAATCTTCTACAATTTACTCTAGACCATGTACTGGCGCTTTAAAAAAATGATGGACAGAATTATATTATATTTTTATTTCATAAAAAACCAAGAATATGAAATTTCACGTGATTCTATGTAGTGAAAATTATCATTCTCATAACGCTTATCGTAGGGATATTAATGGAATAGTAACAAAAATGACAGACGATTACCCCAATCTATCCGTTCATTACCAAATTGGAACTTCGTGATCATGACTTGGTGAATCAGATAAGTGTATCTCCAAATTTTCACTTCGAGTTCTCCCACTTTGTTTAAGGGACCTAAGTCCAAAATTTGAAAAGTACACTGGCAGTCCCAAAATCAATTCCAATCATTTCGGAAGGGACCTTTGCCATCCCAGAAGGGACACTGGCAGAAAAGTGCAAACTTATAATCCCCAAAATTGATAAAGAAACTGGCATAATCCCACGGAGCCTTCCATAAAATCTTCCGATTAACACTTGATTATCATATACAAATTACATTAGACCACGTACTAGCACTTAAAAAATGATAAGCGGGATTTCATTATCTTTTTAATTCATAAAAAAAGGCAAGAATGTGTAATTTTGTGTGATTATAGGAGGTGGAATTTATCGTTCTAATTAATAATGCTTATCGTAAGGGTATTAATGAAATACTAATAAAAATGAGGGATGAATACTCCTGTTCCTTGAGGCCTAATTGGAAAAACATGATTGGGACAATGTGATTTTGATAATTGTGTATCTCCAAATTTGCATTTCTACATCTCCCACCTTCTCGGAGAGACCTAAGCATAAAAACTGTAAAGTTCACTGCTTGTGCTAAAATCGATTCCGATAGAACCGGACGTTAATAAAGTTCATAGACATTTATAAATTTCAATTATTAGCACCTAACAAAATGTTAACCATTATGAAGGTCAATTACGTTTGTTTTGGTAGGCTAAAATGGTGAGAACCACTTTCAGGTAAGCCGATGTCGCTCATACGTCGGTAATATGTTGCTATAGTCAATTAATCTGCGATGTTGCACATACCGAGGCAGAATTCACAAGGGTCAATTAAATTTGTTTTAGTTAAAGAAAGGCCCATTGCTATGGTAGTTGGCTGAATTGGCGAGGTCCACATTTAGATTAGCCGACGTCGCTCCTGCATCAGTCCAGTGTGGCTAGGGTCGACTAATATGCAACATTTCACCGACCGAGGTGGAATTCACAACGATTCGTAATTATGGATGGCAGTGGGGTAGGGTGGGTACAAATTATGGTACCTCCATACCCATGCCCACCTAAAATTTTCATACCCATACCCGTCCCATCACCCATGGCGGGTACAATATTAAAATCAACCCCGCCCCATCGGGTATTATCTAAAATCCATCCCCAGCCCACCACCCACTTGCGTCTCCATACCCACTTCAAATCCATTTTACTCACCCCATTTATATATCCAAAAAAACATAAATTTTACTTTAAAATAATAATTTTAATATTAAAACTTTAATAATGTTTACATAAAAATATTATAAGTAAAACATGTGCATTATGGATAAATAATAGTTTATTATATAATAAATTAGTTTGTACATAGAGGGTATAATGAGGCGGGTATGAACTAATATCCATGCCTGATTCACTACTCATGGAGGGTATCCATTTTCATACCCATACCCGTCCCGCCCCCACAAAACCTACATTCATACCCGCCCCATTGGAGCAGATACGGGACGGACCTCCATAGCCATCCCTATTCGGAACGACTATATATATGGAGCCCACTCATACATCACTTCAAACATTCAACTTTCCCTCGAATTTCAACAGTCTCTCAACCCATTTTCTCAAAGTTATGGTTTCAACATTCCCTAGATTACTTTTATTTTTGTATTTTTCCCTTAAATTTGATATGTATATGGTGTATCAAGTTGTTTTTTTTTTAACTCCTATGTATTAGGGTTCTAGTTTGTAGAAATTTTGTTTTTATGTTCTTACTTCTAGACATATTTTTTTGTTTAGAACATTTGTTTATTCCAGTTTCTATTGTTTAGAATAAGTTTGTTAGGTTGAATACAACGTCGATAGCCTATCGGTCACATGTCGGCCATTGCAAACTTTGTGCGACGTCGTCATTCATAAGACAAGGAATATATATATATATGAGACGTCGCGCCTAGTTTGGTTTGACCATCGGTGTTACTGATTTGTTATTGACGTCGCATAGAGGCATTTCAGTTTACTTTGGATTTTTAAATGCGACCTTATTTCTGTGTCGATATGTTGTTCAGTTTAGTAGACAATTTAGCAATGCTGTGAGTACCCGTTGACCAAGCTACTGATTAGGGCTGACATGTATATGCGACGTTCAGCCGACGTCACACCGTGCATTTCCATGTCCAGTTTACCCATAACATTTTTCTATTATCCACGACTAATGGTTGGCAAAGGATCCTTAAGCCACTTTTTTTTCCAGGTTTTTTTACCATTTTACATATATATTTACAAATAAATTTTCACACTTTACCACAATTAATATTTCTTTGTTTTCATATAGTTCTCCGCACAATGGAACAATCCAGAGCCTCTGGTGTTCAACCTTGAACATCATACAATGGCTGCTCGTAGCCCACAGTTCCACTGCACTCTTAAGCAGGAGAACTTAAGGAAAAACCCAACTTTCACTTGTGGAATAGGGGCCTATTAAAGGCGGTTTTATCGGACTAGAGAATGCACTTTTCAAGTGCCTTCTTTGGTCCTGGTTTTGATTGAATCGATCAAAGGCGATTCCGAAAACCTTTTTCTATTGGGTACAAAATAGGTTTCGAATTCGGAGCCTATATCTGGAGCCCCAAAAAAGGTTGCAAAAACATAGCCTTTCAGAAACCAGTGCCAGAAACAGATCTGGCAAAAAAATATTATAGAGAAATTGACTGAGAAATAGAAACCAGATCCAGATCAATTTACATCATAACACAACCGATTGCAACCAAAATAACATTAATCAACAACAATAGAAATCAGATCGAGATATATTTAAAGAGATACACAAATTGACTTTTTCGACTTGAGGAGCAGAGGGCGTAGCGGCGGTGGTAACATAGCCCACACGGCTGAGACGACGTGGCAGAAGAGATACAGCCAATGTGGTGGGGGACACGCAGCCCATGTGGTGGACGTCAAGGCTCATACGGTGGAGGAGAAGGAAAGATGGAGTGCAGTGGCACTGGATACCTACGGCGGCGCTATACCAAGCGTGGGGTTGGAGCGACGTTTACCAGTTCGGTTCGGTAGCGGTAGCTGGAAAGGGGATAGCACAGTGGCGCTGGAAAATGGATGACACAGGTAAGGGTGGAACTGGAGAGGGGGTGGTACAAGTGGGTGATTCAAAGGTGGGGGAGGGTTGGTGAGGGGGTAGCGCAGAGTGCCAGAGAGGGTTGATTGTGGAGGAGACGCGAGGTGAGCTGAGGGAGAAGTGTGCTTGTGGAGGAATAGACATGGACATCAAATTGAAAATGGTTAAGGGGTGAAAACCCCTAAAATTTTCTTATATAGTGGGTCAAAAAGTTACCCAATTAAAGGAGGTTCTACAATAGAACCGTCTTTTATTGATACACATCAAAGTAAATTCCTCAAGAACCGCCTTTAATCAATGTTAAACCGCTTTTAATCGGATCTGAAAGTAGTTCCAAGCTTGGAATCTCATTTGGACCTTAATTCAAGGTTGTTCCTCAAAATAATTGATAGAACCATCTTCTAATAGTTCCTTTAGAGGATATTCTACTAGTGTTTGATGAGGCATTTTAAATTAATATTAACTGTTATGATTTAGTACATGCCATGGGAGATTGTACCACTCCTACCAACGAAGACGGCCTCTGTTTTGCTAAGGTGCTACGGGACAGAATGACGTATGAACTACTAAGGGGATGGGAAGATCAAGGCCATGTCCCCAAAGGGTTTTGGGGAGTTCCTTTCTGGAAATCTATTACGCATCAGAGACACCTTGTTCTTCGAGGTGATAGAAGTTGTGGGCCCAATTGTCTTCAAGGTCATCATAATCAGAGTTGATTGAGTTTATTGTAATTTCTATTATGTTGAAACTATGAGACAATTATTATTCTAATTTATGTACTATTTGTAAGGATATTTTCATGACTTTTTAAATTATTTAAGTACCTTAAGTAAACATTGTATAATTGATCGTAATTTTTCCTTTTATTCCACCATTTTTAATCGGAACGTAACAGAACCAACCTTCTTAAAATTTTAAATAACACTCTTCATTTTCCAAAGTTCATTTTTTCTACTTTAACCTATCTTTTACATATCTATAACGTCGGTTGTCAATCGCATAACATGTCGATGGGAATGACATACAATGTGATTTTGAACGGCCTTCTAAAACAATATATGCGACATCGCACATAATTTGGTAACAGTATTTACTCCATTTTATTGAACTTTTACTCCAGTTAATAAAATAATCGAGGTAAAAATCTTATTATTTACCTAAATATATTGACCGAGGTAAAAAATATTATTAACTTAAAAATTAACCAAGGTAAAATAACTTTTTACCTCAGTTATTTGACCTAAGCAAAAAAACTGAGGTGAAAATGACAAAGTAGTAGGTCCAGTTTCTTGTAGTGAATTCTCTTATGAGAGTTAAGATTGACTTTTGCGCTCTTATTACTTTTCTAGGGAATTTTGTGTGACAATGCAATTATATGAAGATTTGAAAACTTTGAAGACAATCTTTTGGAGTTTGAAGAGTTGAAGATAATAGAAGTGAAGAGTTGAAGAGGAAGACTTAGGCAAGAAAATGAAGAATAGAAGAAGCATCATCATTTGTCGCGAGTCACAACGATCCTGGCGCGAGAGACGACACATACTGCAAGTGGCTTACTTTATGAATTATTCTGGACTATAAATACCAAATTTTATCCTCTCATTTTTAACTTCTTCTTCCCCGAATTTACCCTCTTCATAACCCTAGTATCTACTTCATTTTCATCTTTAATTATGTTTAGTTTGCTTTGGATCATTAGTATGGATTGTAGTAGCTAAGTTATCAATTGGGAGCAATTGATTGAAGCTTCCAAACCCATGTGGTGAGAATTTCTATTTCACTCTTTTATGAGCATTGATTATTTATCATTTATTGTGCCATTAATATTGATGTTTACTTCATTTATATTATGGGTTGTTTTAGAACATATGGAGTGTTTGTATGATTAAATTCTAGGGTGTTAGGAAAGTGTAAAATTTCTTCTCACTTTTGGCATGAAAATCCAACATGAATTAGAACTTCTTGTTGGGTAAATGATGTTAATCTTGCTAGATGAGTATATTAATTTGGTTTGTTATCTTATTTATCCTAAGGTAGTATGAGAAGGTAAAATCTCGAATGTCGATCTTTCTAGGTTAAACTTAATAAATGCTTTGTTTGGTTAAATGGTTAGGCATTTGGTAGAATGTTTGTAGTTGTTATCAAATCTATGGTTCTTTGTCTAAAGTGATAATTAATGAAGTTTGCTAAAAGTCGTTGAGTGAATTACTCAACGACTAAAGTGATGGCATGTGAATTACACTTATGAAGAAATGAATGTTTATCTTCGAAATGGAAGTGATGGCATTCGCCTTAGGTAACCAATGTGATTGAATGAGTGATTGTTTTTATGATCTATAAGAGGTTTGGAAGTGGGAATCAATTGCTCCCAATCCTTTGTCAATTGTGATTTTATCATATTTTCTTAGTTGTTGCATGATTATCATAATTAACTTTATATGCTAGTTGTCTTGTGTTTACTTTCATAGCTTAGGAAAAACCAACGAAAACCTCCCTATTTAATTGCTTATATATATGTGTGTGTGTATATATATATATATATATATATTTGTGTGTGTGTGTGCACGAACCCTTATATGCATGACCAACGAAATCCACCCTTATATGCATGAACCCTTAGGAAAATCTCTCTTTTTCGTGGAAGACCCCTATTTGCCACTATCTACTTAGTTGTACTAAGGAAGCATTTAGTGCGTGTGTGTATTTGAGAGGTACAATGACCTCCCAGCATTTTTTGGTCCGGCTTTATTTGATTTGGGAAAGCTCTGATGCCACATCTGTAACACCACAAATTCCAACCAACTTGCTCAACGCAAGTATCGGGTTTGAGCTGAGCATGTTACTACGAATCCAATGAAGTGGATTACTTAGAGGTAGAAACGAGCAATACATTTTATGTAGAAGCGATTTTATAATAAATTACATAGTAGTGTAGGTATACAAAACACATGAGTACGAATGATATCTCCAAAGCGTAAAGAACCAAATTGTGTAGAGGATGACACAGATCCATCAGCAGTAGAACATTAATAGAATCAGTATGTCAATAAGAGAAACCTTGTCACCGGTCATGTGATATGAGGATCTCGAATCAAGAGTCCAAGGTAAAATAGGCTTACCTGACCCATGGTAAGAAAAAGATTTTAACTAATTAAATAAATTAAGGGTCGTACTCTATTGGTCGTCAGACAGAGAAAGACTAAAATCAGATTGGGCAGTGGGGTCGGAGGATGTGGCTGCCGCAAATCCTAATGTCGATGTTACGAATCCGACGAACAATGGCTAAAGGCGGCGGGGCGCAATGGCTAGAGCACCGTGTGCAGTGGTGACTGGCGGAGTTGGCACCTTGTTCTTTGTGGCGTTGGCATTGTCCCTCATCTCTGTGAACCATTCTGAATAGCATGTGAGCTTGGAATAGTTATATTTGCAATGGCCCTTGCTATTATAATACATACAAATAAGATTCTTGCCTTCAGTTCCAGTGAGAGCTCATGATAAAGATCATGAAGGTGGTGGGCAATGAGCGATATATGTCATTGAATATGTTGAAGGTTCACAAAACCGTATGATGACTTTGTGATTCTCCTCCTGAGACTCAAGGGCATAAACGTGCATGAAGGATGACAGCGGTTCTTGAGTCGTAACATTGGATCACAAGGTGTGATAGCCATCATCCAAACTGAGGAGAAATTGATGAATCGTCATATTCTCACGGTCATGAATGGTAGCCGCAACAACGTTACATCTGCATAGTGGTTTGCAAGCTTCACATGAACAAATCCTGGAGGCTGAAGAGAGTTGTAGTCATTTTGCCAAAGTAGATGGTAACAGTCTGACCATTTTGGCAGCAGTTGATAATATCACTGCGCATCTGCAGAATTTTTGGACCATTACCAAGAGAAAATCGTCCAGCAAAACCATCTTATAATTCCTTAGCAGTAGAGAAATAGCTCGCTCAAGATCGTATAGATGGATCAACAGTCGACAGGATCCAGCAAACATGGAAAACATTCACTCTAGGCCAATCTTCATAATTAGGATCATTGATCGGGGGTTTAATAATGATTTCATCAATGAAACCAATTTTGTTGTAGCAAACAAAGCACTTATAATCACAGTAGTACATTCGAGGTAGTTTTCTCCACCATTCAGAACGAAGGGAAAGATGACAAGATCGAGACCGTCAGAACGACAATAAGTGAAACTCCACCGACGATGCATTCAACGAAAAAAATAAGCTACGATAAAAGTGGCTGAAGCAAACAAATTGCTGAAAGTAGAGAAAAATCAAATGGCCGACGCAAAGAAGGATTTGACAATACAGGTTGAGAAACTTAAGGATGAAATTAAAGATCTGAATTTGAGTTTAAACTTGATGACTGAAAGGGCTGAATTGGCGGAATCGCCAATCAACAAATTGAATTCTAGAAAGGCAAAGTTAGACGACATCCTATCCATGGGCAAAAGCTTTGGAGATCGACAAGGAATTGGCTTTGGTAATGCAACATGTGGTATTCTTGATTTCAAGTAGGAGGTTCAGGATATAAAGAAAAAGGAGATGAAGACTCATGTTCGAAAACCTCTAATATGTAGTTATTGCATGTTTCAAGGTCATATTGAGGAACGGTATCTAAAGTTATTGAGCGATATTATGAATGGACGTCAGCTGTTAGCATGTTCCAACATGGACAGTACCCAACGCTCAAAACTGGTTCGAAAGGTATGGGTTCCTAAACACACTAATACTT
>JAULKM010054272.1:0-12596 GCA_032355605.1 Rubia tinctorum
CCCGTCTAGCCCCGCCATTGCCACATTCGACCCCCGAGGCCCAAGCCCCGCCATCGAGGAGGAGAACAGAGAAACAGCGACGCAAACCCTAGCGGCACCATGACCCTAGCGGCACAAACCCTAGCGAAGAAGGAAATTATAAAAGAACGGAGAAAGAGAGAAAGAACGGTCGAACGAAGAAGGAAAACATAAAAGAACGAAGAAAGATAAAAAGAACGACAGAGAAGAAAGAAAAGAATAAGATAAGGGTTTTGGAGGGTAAAAATATAGGTTTCTTTTTTAATATTTAAAAAAATTCAAAAGGGTAAAATCATTTTTTCAGTCATATCCGTCCTTAAACTATCGAAACGAATAAAATTGTACTTACATCAACTACCTAGGGTTATATTTGCACTTTCAATTATCAAAAGGTTAGATTGACACTTATGTGAATTAGGTAGGATTATAAAAGCACTTTTCTCTAAGTTATAATATCACCATGTGAAATATTACCAAGGCTAGATCTAATATCGAATCTTTATTTACCATTATCATATGTCATTAAATCTATCGAAGGTCAAAAGTACACTAAGAAGTTGTGGCCTAATACAGTCAATGTTAGTGGATATAGGGGAGCATTATTATTGGTTTTAAAGTTTATTTTTATGCAGAAATTTAGGTGAGAAAGTCTCATCAAATTTTGTGGTGAGATAGAATTTAATTACAATTCTTTAAAGATTGGAGATGTTATGGATACTTTCTATACAATTTTAAACCTTGTTCAATCCTCCGTCTCACCATGAATTAGGGTAAGCCGCATGAGTCTTTTTATTATTTTTAAACATACATGTTGAAAGTTATTACTAAATAATATAACAGCAAAAAAAAGTGTCTCTTGTTAGACCACCTAATGTTTATACAAACCATTATAAACTTCATTTTTAGAACTTTTAAAGTTAGATTATAATATTTTATATTTTGAGATCCATTTTAAAATGTTTTCAAAATTTATGGGAGCTCATCGAAATATTTGAAAACAAACATAAAACCACCCTAATGTTATATTAATTTTAGAATGACTCGGACCTTGTTCTCTAGAGGTTATCTGCATTTCAGTTTAGTTCAATTCAGTTCAATTCAGTTCAATTCAAATAAGTTCAGTTTAGTTCAGCAAGAATTTGATTTGGTGAAAGTAACTTAATTTAGTCATATATTATTATTTTAAATTTAATTTAGTTCAAATCAGATTAAATTATATCAGTTCAAATAAACTCTAGACAACCAGACTTCAATCTAACGGTTGAACAGTTTAAATCAAGACTTTATATTTAACAAATCATTAATAATAGGTAGTGTTTATTTTTTGTTAAGTGAGATATTTTTATGCTAACTTATAAATAACTGAATAAGAGTTAGTGTTATTAGTTATTGATTATCAATACTAAAATATACTCAAGTCTTTATGTATCATTTTACTAGATTAATTAAAAAAACCATTATTAATCTAACAGTTAATTTTATTAAACACTTTTATAAAAAATAGTTAATGTAATTAACCAGTTAGATCATCAAAATTAATTACTTATTAGTTAATAGCAATTTGCTAATTCTCAAATGGGTCCATCTCCTACGAGATCATCTCACAGTGAGACAAAGGACTAAATTACAAATAAAAAATAGGAAAAAATAAATTTGGGGTTTAAACTTAAATATTACATATTTGGGGTGAAATGTAAAAACTATAAGAAATGTCAGGGGCTAATATACAAAACTAAAAAAAACTACATTCTTCTCTAGCAAACTCCTTCTCCGATGAGCACCTCTTCTCCAGTGAATCTTTCTCTGCCGCGCTCCACCTTTACATCGTTTTGCCGAGTTCAATCTCACTAGCGTTCCACCGTGCAGCCTTCTTCTCCATCGTTCCATCGCCACACAAGCTTATTCTCTATCAAATTCATCAATTTTCATGATAAAAACTACCTTCTCCGGTGAAGTTCCAATCTCCATAACTTTCCCTCCTCCACCATTCCTTCTTCACATTTGTCTCTCCGTCTTCGTCGTTCCTCCGTTCAATACAAACTCAATATCGTCGTCACTCGATCTCACTTGTGGTCCAATTCAACTCCGTTATGGCATCGTTAAAACCAGTAAAATTCATCGATGTCTTGTCGCTCTCGACCACTACAATGTTCGTCATCGATTCGAACTCAATTTTGCTTTGAATGCATTTGAATTCCACCTCGTTTTTCATCAAATTTAAAGCATCGGGGAGATGAAGAGCACGTCGATGACTGCAAAAAATCGACAAATATTTTGGGTTCAAATCGGGTTAGGGAAAAAGAGATTTGGAAACAAAATAATGGGGCGGATACAATTCAATCGGATTTCGGCCAAATATGTGCAGTTTTGTTGGGATAAATTGTCATTGAACCCATCGGATTTAAAATAGATAAAATAAATTAATAAATAGTTAAAACATCAAATTAAAATACTAAAACGTAAACATCAATTGAAAATGGTTAAACATTAAATATCGAGTAAAAATATTATCAGATTAAAATACTAAAACGTAAACATCAAATGAAAATGGTTAAACATTAAACATCGAGTAAAAATATTATTAAATTTAAAACACATTAATTTTAATAACATCAAATGAATATATTTAAACACTGAATAAACATTATATCATATTAAAATACTAAAACATCAAATTAAAACATTAAAAGTACATAAAATGCATGAATTAGTTTTTACACTAATTTTGAAAATCAAATTAAAAGGTAAAGAATCAAATTAAAATACTAAAACTTAAATTTTAAATAAAAATGTTCAGACATTGAATTAACATATTAAAAGTACCTTTGGAATATAGAAAACAAATTTATTTTAATAACATTCAATGAAAAGTGTTAAACATCAAATCAACATTGAATTAAAAGAGTAAAATATGGAATTAAAACATTAAAGCACATAATAATTCTATAAAAATGTAAAATATGAATAGGAAAACATTGAATTGTTATCATAATTCTACAAAAATCAAAATTATAAAAACACCAAAAACAATAGTAAAACGTCATCCCGTAATTTAAAATCATTAAGTTAAAATATTAAAATATTAAAATAATGTTAAAACATAAAACATGAAAGTAACATATTGAAAGATCATCATAAATAATTAAAATTATAAAAACAACAAATGAAAGTAAATCGATTTAAACTAGAATAACATCAAATTGAAAACATTGAAATGTACAAAACAAGTAAAAATGGTTAAAATATAGAATAAAAATATATATATATCAAATAAAGAGCTCATTAAAATTGTAAACCATGAAAGGAAAAAATAATTGTTATCAAAATTTATAGAAATCAAAATTATAAAACATCAAACAACTATAATAAAAATATCACTCCGAAAATTAAAATCATCATAATTTTGCAGCTTAAAAATATAAAAATTTAAAATCATGTAAAAAACACAAATCATGAAAGTAATATATTGAAAGATCATCATTATTGATAAAAAGGTTAAAATTTTCTAATTATGGTTTAAATCATGCCCAAAACACATAACAGTCTCAAAATACACATCAAGTCCAAAAACTAACTAAAACGCCGCCCAACCTGTTTGACCCGCCGCCCAACCCGATTGAACCGCCACTACACCTCCAAACTGGTCGTCCCATTTTCTGCGGGTGACGACCGTGTCGGAGTCCAATTCGCAACATGTCCTCAGTTCTTACTTCCATAACGACTTTCTCAATCCCTAACTTTCATGTCACTATCGAAAAACTCGTTCAAATTCGCCGTCTCCACCGCTGCAAAATCTTGTTTCCCGGCGACAATCTATAGCACCCAAATTCGGCGAAAACCTTCAATTTATACCGGCAAAACTAACAGAGCAATGAGTCGGATATTAGTGGTGAACAAAGGAGGTTGAAAGAGGCGATAAGAGAAGAGAAATTAAGCGCAAACAATACCATAAACTCCAACGGAAAAACGCAAAGCTGAGTTGTTCACCAGCGAACATGAAAATTATAATTTATTGCAGTTTAACCCCCAAATTTCTATAAACTTTTTAAATAATACCCTTAATTACAAATAATTATTTTTTACCCAACATCTAACAAAAACTCCAATAAATTATACATTAAACCCCGATCTCGCTATGAGATTGTGTTATACAAGACTTGATCTTCTCAAATACCCCTATGTCCCTATATCTACTTTCATACCCAACAATCATATTTAGTTTTCAAAATGTAACTGTACTAGTAAGTTTTAACAACAATGAAAAATTAGGCTCAATCAACTAATATTTACTAATAACTATCTCAATTAATTCTTGAGATTTTTTTTACTTCCATTAGCAATAACTAGTTAATATCTCTTACAGTGACATTATACATTTTATTGGATCTTATATTTGTAATAAAATAAATTAACATGGAGTATTTATTAATAAAATAGTAAAATAACATCGATTTTGTTTAGTAGAACATGTGCCACTGTCACATAGGATTCCACGGATTGATCCTTAGTCATGAGACATGGCTTGGAAAATCTTGATCATTTATTAATTATAATTTAATATAACACTATGTTATTGCTGTCACAAGGGGATGTAGCTCAGATGGTAGAGCGCTCGCTTAGCATGCGAGAGGTACGGGGATCGATACCCCGCATCTCCATTAATTTTTTTAACTCTGGTAAAATATGACGTAGGTGATTTATTTTTTAAATTTAATTTTTATAATGATTTTAAAAAGATAAATTCTTGTTTTATACCATTTAATCGTTAAATGATGTTATTTTTAAATTGATATAACTAATGAAATGATTTGGATGGTGTTATTTTTAAATTGATGTAACCGATGAAATGATTTGATTTTTTTTATTGTAACGAGATTCCTATAACTTTGAAATTTTTTAAAAATGTATCGCATTGTATAAATAATCATAATTTAACCCTAAAAATTATTGAAATAAGATTTTTTATTATTATTGTTATAATCGTTAGTTGGTCTAACATGATACTTTGTCTTTAAAAATCCCGTTTAATACTCTAATGATAAAGAAACCAGACCCATGCCCTATTTTCTAGAGCTTATTTTTGCTGAATTGAACAGAAATAATAATAAGTATGTTAAAAAATAGTAATAATATGATTAAATTAACATAAATTTAATCAAATCAAATTTCTACTAAACTAACTGAAATGAAGTGCAGATAAATTTTTGAGAATAAGACCTCACTGAAATCCATTAAAATGTTATATTCCCTAGTCCCTCTGTCCCAACAAAAATGTTATATTCCATAGTCCCTTTGTCCCAACAAAAATGACACAATTTTCTTTTTTTCCCGTCCCAACGAAAATGACATGATTTAAAAACTACCCGAAATGACATAGAATTTGTTGTTAAATTCATACATTGTCCTTCTTAGCTTTTGCAACTTTCAGACCGGCCCCAATGTTTTCAGAAATATACATACTTTTCCACCATTATTTCTTACCACATCATCTTGCATATATAAATCAGACAAAATTGTTTAAATTTCAAGGTATCTCTTGAGGTTCTATTTTAAAACCAATTGGTATTAAGTCCTTGTTCTCTAGAGCTTATATGCACTTCAATTCATTCCAATTCATATCAATTCAGTTCAGCAAAATTTTAATTGATGAACTTTAGTTTAATTTAATCATATTGCTACTATTTTTCAGTGAACTTAGTTTTAATTCAATTCAATTCAATTCAATTCAATTTAGTTTAAATCATATCAGATAACGAGATAAGTTAACCCAAGACCTTATATGTTAGTCGTTTAGTCTTTAAGAAACCGACGTGGGTATATGGGAGGCCGTCATTGTGCCTCTCAAAAATAGTATTTATAAACCCTAATTGCGGCTAACTACTAGCAAGTAGATAGTGGCAAGTCGGGGTTGTCTACGAGAAAATGGGGGTTTTATCGAGTGTTAAATGTAATTAAAAACACACAAACATGTTACTCTAGTTGTGTGGTAACAAAGTGAGGGGTTTTGAGTTTAGAAAAATACTACGCTTACTTTAGACTACTAAATTAACGAACAATTATAAAGAACGATGCAAATACGATCACACTAGCACAACAGACGAAATACAGATTATAACGAGTCTTGGGCACAATTGGTTTACATTTCTAGTCATCCTTTGATCACCGATTAATTAACCTATTTTTATGCATTAATAACATATTGTTGAGAATTTATCAACACCTTTCAATTGAAGATATTTCTCGCCTCTCCTAGGTTATAGTTAGAGTGGGCGATCGGCGCTACACAATAACCCTTACCCTCGGGTCACCATTCGATTGACGTCATAGACTTCCTCGAGAATAACAATACACATGGAGACCCAATACAACCAAAAAAATATCCTACAAGCGAGAAATATTGGAATAGCACAAATATGTCTACTAATAACGACTACGAGGATCGACCTTCATGTTAATCGTTATTAGTGAGCCACATTGATAATTAGTCAAAGTCATTAAAAATCATCTTAAATCTAAGTAATTTCATCAATCGATAATCATAATTAGTTGTCACACACAATTATAACCTAACATCAACTAACGATAATCACATCGATAAAAAGTCAAAACCTTCTGGGTTTGACCAAAAACCTAACATATAATCAATTCACAATCTTCAATTAGTTGATCATCCTGGTCTAGATCATGCATTAATCATACCAGAAGGCACAAAATATACTTGTCAAACAAAGCACAACATATGATAAACCAAATATCACAAATTCATACTAGAAATGCTTACCAATTGCTCCCAAGAGTATATTTAGGTTAGATTAGCTAAACCCACAACAAAAGAACATATATCCATGGTAAACATGAGAGAAAAGATGAAGAAATAAATGTGTTCTAGGGTTTTGAAGAGAGGAAATTCGGATGAGGGGAAAAGTTGTCAAGAGAGTGACTAAAAATGAGAATTAAAGTTGCAGCCCAATCTGCCTCTGCGGGCCGCAAGACATCTTTGCGGCCCGTAATGAACTTCGTTGACCGTGAGATTGGCCTTTTGACTACCGTTGCGGGCCGAAATACACCTCTGCAGGCCGCGAAGGAAAACTTGTATGCTTCTACCAAAATACCATATTTTAGCCTTTTGTCTTCAAAATCTTCCAACTTCTTTGATGCTTCTTCAAAACTCGAACTCTTCCAAACCCGAACACTTCAATATGATCTAAAAAACTTCATAAATTAAATAATTAGGATATAAAACATATGACTTCATCCTAACCCCTTAATTGATAAAATCTTAATTTATTTTCAATTAAGTCCCTAATATATTACAAAATTAGATTTCGACTGTGTTCAAAATGGGATATAAATTGAACACATCAAACACCCCCATTCTTGACCTTTACTTGTCCTCAAGTAAAAATGATCAATGCCTAAGATGGTTCCTAAATTTTATACCCCATAACATATTCGAAACATTTCCCTTGAGAATTCTTTTAACCCTAAACATGAGAGACTATCCATCCCCATATTTTTTATTAAAAAATTCTACCCAACAAAATTCCCAAAACAAATATTGCATCTAAATAAGGTGATCATCATCTAAAATTAAGGTAAGAAGAAGTTAAATCTACCCAAAAATTCAAAGTGGCAAAATGAGCCTTCAATTTTTTTTCATTTCTCTCATTTTGCCTAGGAGCTCTTTCGGGTTTTCATCCTAACTTCTCATTCTTTTTTCCACACGCCTCACCTTTTTCCACACAATATAGGCCTCTCATTATTTTTGCATAGATTGCCCTTTCAGGTTTTCGATCTATTTGGACCCGTCATTTTTACCTAAGTTGCCCGCGAGTGGGTTTTCAACTTAGCGAGATTAATTTTTATCATTTTTTCAATATTTTTTTGAACCTCTTGAGAAGTTATTAATTACAATAGAACAAACGATCAATATAATAATCATATGCAAGCAATTTACTAAACTAAATCCCCCACCACACATTTTAAATCTAGCATTGTCCCCAATGCACATAAACGATCAAAGCATAAGTATAGAATAAAGGAAAACAAGAAAGTACTCACAATTAGGACTATGAGGGTCTATATTTTCCTTGATAATGAGCTTGCCTTTAAGCGCGTTCCGCATGCCTACGAGCGCAGCGAACCTCCAGGTCAACTGAAGTGTCAATCATCTGAGGGGAACGCAGCAAGGATATGATAGTGTCAATCCCCTCCTTAAATCCAGCAAACATGTGGTCGGCTATCTCCAAATCTATCATGGACCGATCAAGGCGTTAATGGACCTGCTAGAACTACTGATGGACACCTTGCTGAAACTGGTCAACTGTACCCTACAAATGAGCAAGCTGGGCAAGCACCATGTCGGTCTACTGCTGGATGTGGGCCACCCGCTGCCTCAAATCGAACGTATCATGCTACTCTTCGTGGAAAGTATGATGTTGCTCCTCATCGGAATTAGGATGTTGCTCCTTGTGGGGAGGCCGATCTTACCCATGTGGCTGGAATCGCACCTGACGGTTCCCTGCCCGTAGTGTAACCTAAAACATATTGATACACTCAGGGTCCAGCAGTATGAACAACTCGCTAACCGGTGTGTCCACAGTAATGGAAACCTTTTATTGTTGGGGAAGTCTTATAAACATAACATAATTCTTAGCCCCGTACATCCAAATGTAGCCATCCCAAGCATCATGCAACATCTTGGCGTCGAGTAGCCAGCCAGTGTCAAGGTAGCAGTCATGTCGGCCTAAAACGGAGTCGGCCATGCTCGGTGGCTGTATCTTAAGCTCGTGGGCAATGAGGGTCACCATACCTCCCATATTGATCTTCCTTTTTTCCACTCCTGAGAACTCAATGCATCTCTTGACCCAAAAATCTATCCAGTCATGATGGTTTTGTCCCTCAGATATCATCGCCCAGGGACACCTCACAAAGCCGGTGGAACACTGAGTAATTTCACCCTGACACAACACTCCCATAGCCATTAAGCGGTGGGCAATGTGTAAATCTGGATGGAAAATGAGAGAAGCCTTGTCGGAACTGCCTCTTGCCCTCCCGCTGATCGTAGGCCAAAAGCTAATCTCGTGGAAACTAGGGGCATTTTAAAAATCACCATTCCCTCCAAGATCCCATCCAAAAACATTAGATAATGCCTCATAACTCAAAGTATATGCCTCATTATTTAGGCGAAATGAGATGTATGGCCCATTTTCTCGTATCTCCTTCTTGATTGTGGAAAGGAACTCAAGTTTCAACCTAGTGTAGGTTAACTCACTCCTGGATAGAAAACCCTCCAAACCAACCTTCCTAAATAATTTCCGAGCAAGCTGCCACAATCTCAACTGATTATGTTAAGAAGTATCCTAACAAAGGGGTCTGCACTGCGTAGATATATGATGTGTAGCTCCTTTCTTGTTCCTTTCTCACTCCCGCCCGCTCTTAATGGAAAAATATACAACAATAGTTTGCAAACCTTGTCCCGGTGATGTAGTATAAAACTACAACCATGTTGTAGTCAGTGCCTACATGCAACATATCCGCAATTACCATGAACCAATGTTAACATCCACATGGACCTTTGGAGTGTTTTATATGAGTCCTTGCCAATTCAACATTTTCCTTCGAACCATATATGGGGACATAATCAGGACAATGAGTTGATAACTCGTTAAATACCGCCAGACGCACTCCAGACCGGTCATCCTCACCATCTACCAGGAAGGCATTAGCGATGCATATTAAGCCACAGTTTTCATCACTCTCCACATCGTTTCGGCCCTCGATGTAACGCCTGATAATGTGGGGGACACTTTCAAGATAGGGGAATGTCCTTGTGGGAGAAACATTCCAATCAGAACAATATTTTGAGTCATATTGAGTGGTATTACTATGACATTATGATCAACTGACTTGAGAATAGTTGGTAGACTTACCGTGTTGACTCCCTAGCTCTGATGTACCTTGACCCGGTGACCTTGAACTATGCCCACTAGGAGATGGCCCATACCGCTTGTTCACGTGCTCGTAGTAGCTCGGTGACCACCTTGTAGATCTTAACCGGGGGACCTGCTTGCATGATCTAACACATGTCCTCGTAACATTTTCCAGCTCTTCAATTCCGTAGTTGTCTCCTCTATGTATCTAGAAACCCGACGGAGAATTGATGGGTCACTACAGGCCAGCTCCTCCAATTGACTGTTAACAGTGCTTGATCCTGATCACCCCTGGAAATATTTTCCATGGTATTCAAGTCATTACCCAGTACCAATGTCTTAAACAGTGGATTAATGTCGTCCAAATACAAGGGCATTCCTTGATCAATTATCGTCTGCATGATGCAAGCACATGGTATTTCGTGCGTCGAACGCAGTACACAACCACAATATGCATAAACATGTGCTCTAAGTGTTGCCATCTTTGTAAGATCAGCCATAAATTTATCCAGGAAATATTTTGACACATCGTTGAACAAGTTGTAGAAAATGACACTACGGTGCAATCTACCAATGAGCGTTCTTATTTTTTGAGGTTGTCCTTCATTATAGTAATTTGGCCAGCTATCATCAGGTCGACACGCCTCCATATTATATCCAGGGAACCAGTAGATATTTGTAACCACCCTTTCAATAACAAATGTGCGCTTTCTACATGACATGTAGTCGTGTTGCCAAAATGAAGAAATCCATGCCCGAACAAATTTCTCTTTATGAGGGTTGAGTCATGTTGTCTCAACATAATTAAAAACAGCTTCGTTCCAAGATCAACCAGCCCTCAAATTTGTCAATGTTGTTTCGTAGGAAACAATGGTGGAGGCATTGAAAACCCGTGACCATGCACCACTTTTGAAGGATGCCCTATTCATCTTCCTCCATGTTAACACAGTAACACGTGTCTCTACATCCTTGTTAATATGCCAAGTACAAAGAAAATGCTTTGAGTCCGGAAACGCTACCCTAATCGGCATAATCAATCCCAACTCAAGATCTGTGACTACCACCTGAGGGAACTGTCCATCAACAAGCAGGCTTCCTAGTGCGTGAAGAACCCACTCATAAGTATATGTCGTTTCTTCGACGACGATGGCATAGGCGATCAGGAAATTCAGGTTACACTGAGACATGTCAACCATCTCAATGAAGGGCATGTCGTATCAATCCATCTTGTACGTTGAATCAATGATCACAATCCATGGATGAGTAAAAAATGCCACAACAGCTTATGGATAAGCCAAGAATAAATGGGTCAAAGTACCATCGGGAGATGCACGGTGACTAGTAACATACCCATTGGAGGTGGCTAGGTGCAAACAATTCTCAATTGTATTGCGCCCGCCTCGCCTTTCTCTTCCGTAAGTCGATCGCTCATTTGCCTAATGGTTTGATTCAAGCTCGGATATGCACGACTAAGCCTAACATTGATATTCTTAGGAGCTATCTTGGCATTCGTCAAGTCCCTTATCATTTTTGCCTCAGCATGGAATCTGCTACCCTGTCTATTCCCCTCAGCGTATACTGAAAATTGGTGGTAGTGTGTCCCTCGGAGAGAATCCTTGCATGGTTTAGTGTTCCAACCCTCCTCTGTGATACTCTCTCACATGACAATCATGAAAGGGCAATAACAACTTTTTGTCGGCATGTTACTTCTCCGGACGATATCTGAATCGCTAATAACGACAACCTTATCATTCCGACCCCGATTGAAAATGCAATATATCCTTGGGACCCATTCTTATTTTTCTTGTATGACGACAAGACAAGTTCAAATCCTACACGACGGGCAGTTCGTTGTAGGTAGGAATAAGCTTCCATATGACTAGGAAACACATTTGTAGTCGCGAATGCTGAGTAACAATTCTCCACTGGAACCGCTCCACACGAGTCATCACCATTCTTAAATAACATTATATACCAAATAATTATTTTCATGAAAATATAATGCCAAACACAACAATGCCATACATCATTCTAATAACTAGTGGAAAAAAAAACACAAACATTTTTTTATGATTCATTTATGTAAAATTCTATCGCTCCTCTAAATGAAATATACAAACAACATATACTCCAACATGAAATTAAATTCACATAATTTCCTCATCAAGTGATGAAATATAGTACCTCCTTAAATTCGACATATATGCATATATCTTCAGTCTATACGTCATTCTAAATAGTGCATAAAAGCCACCTCACACATTTAAATCAACATAATTCTCAGGGTTGAGACCTATAACCTCATCATTCTATAACCACATCTAGAACCAATAGTCTATACATCTTCTTTCATTTACAATAAAAAAACACCTACACATTTTTATAACTTAGTTATACAGATTATATTTTATGTGTACCAACTTTTTCTCAAAATTATACATTATATGTTATATTTCATCATTAGCCTACCAACAATTTCCAACACATTAATAGAACCACATTAAATTATGTTAGTGGGACCTTTAGAAATTATGTTACTCATAAATATAGAAATAACGTATGAATTAAAATATTGTAAAATTAACATAATTTTCACTACTAATCCCAAATTTGTAACCACATTAAATTCATGTTATATATTGTGTA
>JAULKM010054282.1:0-12595 GCA_032355605.1 Rubia tinctorum
TCTAGCAATCTTCCAACAAAAAGATAACAAAAGAGATGTTAAATGCTTCGGAAAATACATGCATTTGACGTCTCATCCAAAGGTCATCATCTGAGACCTTCTGTCATGAATAATAAGTAACACTTAGCTCCTTTTGGTCTTTCTGGATGTGTTGAAAATCGTCAAATCACATGAGTATATTTCATGTTCCTGTAAGGTTATAAAGTTGTTGTAGATGGTTGTATTAATTGGTTCATAATAAGGTATCAGGGAAGAGAAGTGGGGTTCATAGAAATTGAGATATCATCTTTGGATTGCATTGAGGGGGCTTGGTATTTGAATGCTGCTGGAGTGAACAATTCCTTATTCTCGAAAAAGCCATATTCCTGATTGGCAAAAAGATCATTAGATGGAATGATGGATTTAAGTTGAATTGAACTTGATACCTGAACATCTGTTTCAATGCTTTGTGATTGAGGATTAGATATTGAAAGTTCCTCTTGTCTTTTGGTAGAAGATATTTTGCAACTGCTGAGACTGGAGGTGTTGATCTTTCTGAGAAATAGACAAGCTTGAGGTATGATTCTTCTTTTTCCATCTTTGATTTTCCATACTAGGGGACCTTGAAGATTTATCAGAGTAGTGAACTGATGTGGTTTTTCTTGTGCTTGGTGGCTAGATTCTTAGAAACTATAACTTTAGGGTTGGGGTTATCATTAACATAATTGGACTGAGGTTAGGAGGGCATTTTCTGGGGATTAGTTTGAGATTTTTCTTTCCTAGATAACCTGCAGTGGATCTCTTCGTGGCCAAGTTTATGGAAATTATAACAATATTTAGGGTGGGATTTATAGCTAAATGAATATGACTTATTCTTGGCGATTGAGCCAAGTCTTATTTTCTCAGGTATTGGCTTATGGATATCAAACTCAACATAAAGACGGATAACAAGGGGTCTAGTTATGTTTATGGTGGGAGAATCGGCCTTAATAAAATAACCTAATGAGTTTCCAATGTTATGTAACATTGATGGGTGGAAAAATGGGTGGGGGAATTCAATTGTAATCCAGTTTGGAACAAAAAAGGATCCTCATCTAGTTCAAATTCCGCATACCATTTCATAACTCTCATAGAGAAAGAACTTAATGTCTATAAATGTTTAGCCCAACATCTATGAAGATCTTTACATAAGTTAAATGTAATTCAAACATGCCTGGAGTTCATTGTTGTGACCTGAAAGTATTATTTGAAACTGAATATAACCATGTTCTTGCATATGAATTTCAAATTGGGTGCCTGGTGGAGAATCGCCAATTAGGGCATTCTGAAAAGGTTCATCAATCTTCTGGATCTCCGCTTCTATGAAGAGGCACGTGGCTTCTCCTTTATTAAAAATTAACGGGTGAAGCTCAATTAGGGTTGTAGCTAGGTTCATATTGCTTGATTGGGCAACCTTTGGGTGGATGTTATGGGTTTTAGTTTGAGTTAGTGCTTGGGTGTATGATGACGCACTCACACCAATCGGTGGAGTTTCCATTTAGGTAGAGAATAAGGGTTAATTGTTAGCTAGAATTAGGGAGAGATGGTGTATTACTGGTGGTTTAGTGATATCGGGGTGGTGGTGGACATCGAGTTAGCTGTTTATGGTAAGAGTTGGGAGAGAATTTTACTAGACTTTTAGAGAGCAAAAACAAAAACGGACCAATGTAAAATCAAGATATGGAACTTGTTCTTAATTAAATTTATATTTTACATGTAAATATAATTTGAACTTATAATAACTTTGAATAATTTTAAGACGCGTTTATAGGAATTAAAAATAATGACTTTTTTTTTATAAACTAGAGAAGCAAATACTCTTTGTCATATGATAAAACTTAACAACAAATAATGAAAATATAAAATAAGATATTTTTAGATTCGGGATCATAATATACTTACTTTTGGAAGTCGAAATTAAAACAAATGCTAAAGTGCATGGACCAAATTCAAAATAGCTAAAATAAATAAATAGCTTTGCCTCCCTCCTTTCCCGGCAAAACCCTAACCGTCGTCGTCCTTCAGTGTTCATTGCTCTCTCCGCATCCGCGTTGCACTTCCTACATCATGCATATTTCAGGCGATGAATCTTCTGAATATCCCACCTGCAAATACCACCGTAAAATGCTTGTAGTCGGAAGATGGGTTGTTTGATATGGAGCAGGTTTCACCTGATTAGCTTCGATATGGAGCAGGCTCAACATCAAAAAGTGTTTCATGGTCAGGTGTTTCATGGTCAGATGTTTAATTTTAGTTTTGTACAACACTTTGGGCCCGACCATTTGCATCTTGATGATGGGTTTGGGTCAAATCTCCAAAACTCATATGCAAGACATCAATGAAAACAATTAAATAATAACAAATCAAATGAAAATAGTTCAACATCATTACTAAAATAAACATCAAATTAAAATTGCAAAACATCAGATAAAAAATTACTAGTATACCCTTTAAGTTCAAATATTTAAACATCAAATAAAAACTCTAAAATACAAATTAAAAAATTTAAACATAAAATAAAATACTAAAATAAACCTCAAAGTAAAATAAGTAAGTGTCATATAAAATACTAAGATACACATCAAACAAAATAGTTAAACATCAAATAAAAACACCAAAACACACATAAAATAAAACACCAAAATACACATCAAATAAAAACACTAACATATACTACCACCGTCCCAACAAAAATTGCATAGTTGACTTTTTGGAGTCACTGACCCAACTTCAACCAATTTATTATATTATTCTATAAACAAGACTATTATCATATAATATATTGTTAAATTAGTTATAATATATATATATTCAAATTATTATTTTTAGAATATTTTCACAATTATAAGTAAATATATTAGTAACTAAATATTGATGTGATAGACTCCAAAAGTCAAACTACGCCACTTTTGCTGGGATGGAGGGAGTACAAAAAATTAAAATATTTAAACAACAAATAAAAATACTAATGTATATCATATTGGATTAAATAATAATTTAGTTCAAAATTTAATGGAAGCTCAAATGAAAATCTTAATACATCAATTTTAAAACATCAAAGTGCACATCAAAATGTGCCACTAATACCAAAAAATGGCGTGGTTGCCTCCTTCAGAATAGTGGCAGTGATCAGGGACGGACATGTGTGAACTTCCCAACTTCTTGGATAAGTCCCTGGATTGAGTCTTGGGAAGAAGATTTGATGCTTAAATTAGTATTTATCGCTTAATGTCTCTTTTCTCAATTCAATGTGTGTTCTTGATTCTTTCTCTGCTACATCCCAATTGTAGTCTTTGTGAGACATGGGATCGGGGTCCGCCAATCATGTTCTTTTTGGCCGCATTCCTGGATTATGTCTCTGTTGCATTTACGGTATGTGCAATCATGGGTAAGTTGTGTCAGTTCTTTGTGTCTATGTCTTCAGATCATGGGCGGGGTGTTTTGAGTGGCGTGGTTCATTCTTTACTGTCTTGGGCTTCGTTGGCTGGACCAATATGTGTATAGGTAGTATATAAACTATAATCCCCCTCGCCCCCAACGACGAAGATCGATAGATGAATTGCTAAAACAATTTGTTGGCTTATTGTACATAATCAGCGACACATTTGCGAAGTCAGCGAAGACATGGAGCTTTTATTGTGCATATTTGTTTACTAATTCTTGTAATACACAAAGACGTGGATGTGAGAAATTCCTTTCGAGTGATGATAGTGCCCTAAAAATGTCTCCGGGATGGTCATGTGGAGGAAGCTCCAAATATCAAGACAGCATCATTTGTATGTATGTGTTTTTTAGGGTCAAATGTCACTCCCCATTTTCTAGTGTTTTCTATCTTTATATATAGGACCTCAATCATGTGACTGTGGTACGATTATTTTGATTCCCTCTTTAGATGTGGTCCCGTAGAAGCCAAGTGCTACTTTTTGCTATTTTCACAGTTGGAAAGATAGTTGCGTTATTGTTTTCTAGCCTTCATCACTTCAAAGAACTGCTTTGGTCCAGCGAAGCCATTGCTAGGTATGTTCAATCTTAACTAACTTGGATTCGGTATGTCATATATATACCATACCCCCACCACAGAGTCATGTAGAATGAAGTGTAGGGTGACTATTTTTTTTAATCTATTGACGATATAATTTTGAAGCGAAGTGATGATAGAGGAAAATATTTAGTGGATAAATTAGGTTTAAACAATATAATAAATTTGGAGTTTAAAATGAATTTGTAGGTTGAAAATTAGTATGTTATTGTTGTGGTATGAACTCCTTGGAATTCAATGACAACTTCTCCTGACGCAAGGTATTAGGTTGCTTCTTCCTATAAGAATCTCTCGGATTGGATCGAGGGTAAAGGCTTTGATGCTAAAGTCAGTATCAGAGAATGATGTATGTAATTACTTGTCTTTGATTATCGGTTATCATGGTTATATTGTCTCTTTCCAATTTATAGGTTCTTTCACCCCACCTTCGGGGTGGTGTACACCCACGCGGGTTGTGTCCATCATGGCCAACATGGTGGCTATTATAGGCCACGTTCCCTAGATTGTCGTTGACGCAGTGGTTATTTATGTGATCGTTGCTAGGTGCAAGTTTTGTGCGTTATCTGTTTGAGTGAACCTAAGGAATGTTGCCTTAGGTTCGCTGGTATGAGCACTTTGCTTGTGCTCTGCACGGTCAAGACTGGTTGTGTTGGTCGTGTATATACTTTGCCTATACCATAAGCTCCTTAGCCATGTAGGGTTGAGGGCCTAGATCATCATGTACTACGTGATGGGAAATAGGCGACGTTAATGCCTTTGATGCATTGTGGTTGTAGGTTGAGCATTATAAGGGTTTCTCTGCCCCGCGTGTATGACGTTATGTTGTGAGACCCTTTTTGGATAATGTTATATTGATTAATCGTTGTAATTTTTTACTCAGATTCTGTCTTCAAGATGTTTCATTTTCTGAAAATGTTGCCTGTTCGACGCATTTTCGACTACTGTGCCCGACACTAGTTTGCTGACGGCCACATCGGTTGAGTGTATCGAGGTGTTACCTCTATATAAATTGGCGCATGTTCCAGATATAGTTCATTCTTGATTTTGTGAAGCTCTGACTTACTGAGCACTGGGATTGTTTTGTTTCCCTCGTTCTAATTTTTGGCTTCCTTGATCTTGTCTTTTCCATCTTTGGTATGTGGGTTTTCTTAATTAGTGTTGTATGGGTAATGTGTTGCAATGGATGGGCCTGTCTAGGACTATTGAGTGTTCCGGCCACTTATAGGATTTTGTTGTCGTATGTATTTTATTTGTTGATTGTTTTTTAGGTATGGATCACTCTGGGTTTGCATTTTCTGGGTCGGTCTCTGTTTGTGGTAATTCAATAGGACCCAAGACTGAGGGTGTGCTTACAAGTGGAAAATGAGTTATTAAAGGATGTTCTATCGAACCAGAGAAGGCGGTTTTGAACTACCTTTGATCGATTTCGATCAAAGACGGTTCAATGATCGCCTTTAATAGGGCCAGAAATAGTTTCTGAACTCAAAAAGTTTTCGAGCTCATAATCTAATTCTGACCTTCCAAAAAATAGTTTTTGGAAACCGATTGGTTTTCGGCAGCGAGAAAAATCAAATCTGAAATAGCAGTCCAACACACAGCAAGAGCAACTTCAAAAACAATGCATAATCTATTTTAACAGATAGTCTAAAAACAATACATTAAAACCCTAGCAGAGTGACGACAGCGGCGGCGGTGACGAGTGATGGAGGAGCTTCTTTTCCGGAGAGAAACCTTAGCGGACCAAGTGGAGAGCCTCATCTTCTCCGGAGAGAAACCCTAGCGGACTAAGTGGTGGGATTCTTCTTATCTTGCAAATATCCCTAGCGGACCGAGCGGCGGGCTCCTCCTTCTCTGCTGGTGGTGTTTTTCCTTCACCGTCGGCGGGCTTCTTTTCCACCAGCGGCGGAAGCGAGCGACGGAAGGGGGAAGTGCGAGGATGAATTGTTAGAGCAGCAGAGAGGGAAGAGGCGATGATGGGAGAGGAGATGGATGGTTGAGATGCAGCAGTGGGGTGGGCGGAGGGTGAAGTGGGTGAGAAAGAAGAATAAACGGCGGAGGGTTGAGTGGGTGAGGGAGAAGAATAAACGACAAAGGGGGAGTGAAAGAGAGGGAGAAGAATAGTAAGTTTAGAAGCTAAGAAAAACCAATGTATATGGGTTTGGGCTTGGGCTTGGGCTTGGAATAAAACTAAGTACATAGTTTCTGGGCCAAAAAATAGCTCTTTAAAGGTGGTTCTGCCTTTAGAACCGCTTTTAAAATATAAAGGTGATTGGGAATGACATTTCTGAACTCGGAAATGCTTCCTAACATTCATTAAAGGTGATTTTAAAAGTGGAACCGCCTTTAATCGATCACTATTCAAGGCGGAACTGCCTTTAATTAAATTGAACCACCTTTAAAATTATCTGGGAGGGATTTCCAAACACGGAAACCCGTCCGGACCTCAAATAAAGGCAATTTCGATAAAACAGCCTTTAAATTCCACCTTAAATAGAGCTCTCTCTTCTAGTGGCTTACCATTGATCCCAAGTTGCATATGTGGCTGAAGTTGCGATGGTAGCAACTGATCATGTCTATGATTCATCTATGAGTTAAGAGAAAAGTCGTAAGCTAGAGTTGGCTTTAGCTAGTTATGAAGAGTTCCCTGACGGTCCACGGGAGAGGGGGTCCCTAAAGAAGAGGTGGCTAGCTTGTCGATGTCGTTGTGTTGAGGAGAAGGATGGTAATGATACTGTTTTTTTACTGCCTGACCTTGACCCAACAATATTCTTCGGTAATTTGATATATCATGATGTTGTGCTTTGTTTAGAGGTTGTATTGTTGTATTATAAGTCCTAAACTTCTCCTTGTTTACAGGTCTTTGATGGATTTTTGGCCTTAGGACCTCACTTGAAGGAATTGGAGGATCTTGTGCCTTAGGCCTTGGAGGTTGACAACCCCAGGTCCGAGCTTGAAGGTGCCCGTGACCGCTGTCACTTGTGTGAGGAGGAGGTGGAGCAGCAGCGAGAGGAGATTGCCTGACAACGGGAAGAGATTACCCGACAACGAGAGACGAGCCGTTGGATTGCTCCGGGCTATGTGAGCATGCAAGTTCCCTTAAATTATTTATGTTTTAAAAAACCACCTTATTTATAACTTCTATTTATTACTATTGACGCTGTCTAAAGTTATTCGGTCTAAAATAACACTTTGAGAAATTAAATTTATATAAAGATTCTATTCTGTAAATTGATATTTACCATAAGGGTAAAAATGAACAATACATCAAAATCTGGTTTTTCCATTAAAGGTAAGATTTAAAGGTGTGCCATTTTGTTTGGAATGGGAAAAAATGAAAAATGTGCAATCATATATAATAAATATGAATTCCAAAAAAGAAAAATCACCGAACTTCTCACGGTCTTATTAAGCCTTGGGCAAATCTAAGTACATGTGTGAAAATTCTAAATGCAAAATTTTTTAATGAAACATTTACTACTTTATCATTATGAACTGTATTTAGAAGTTTTGAACTTTAATTTAAGAATTGATTCTAACTATTTAATTTTAGTTTTAAACAATTTCTAATTTTCAGAATATTGTCCCATAAATTAAAGCCACAATCCCGTTCCTTTTTCCCTTTTCTCTATCGGTCTGATTTTCCTGTCGAAATTTGGATGCATTGAGATAAATGCGCATTCATCTTTTACGACAGTGTTTAAGCTTTGAGTATGCTTTAATGGTGGATAATTTTATTTGATATGGGCCGTATCTTTACTTGCTTGAACTCAGTGTAGAAAGCAGGTTTTCAAATGGCTTTTGGTTTGAATAGCTTGATTCCAAGTGTAGCAATCAGAGTTTGAATTTTTTTTAATGGGATTTTGTGATAAATGCTGGATTTTTTAATTGAGCTTTTGGTTTTCAGGGGAATTTATGCTAGAGGAGTGAATTCTGAGTAACTGATTCTCGATTGGGTTTTGGTTTGAAATAAACAACTAGATAATACCCGTGCCGATGCAATAATTTATTAACGAAAATGATAAATATTATGATATTTATATGAGAATTGTATACTATGAAGTTTTTAGAATAAATTTATATATTTATTAATATTATAATATATATTTTTTATTTTTAAAAAATTAACACAATCTTTGTTCATAATAAGTAATTAATTTATATTAAAAAAATAATATATATGAATTTTATATAGAATAATATTAACTTTTGTATAGAATAAGAAATATATGTTGATAGTGAATCAATAATTATTAAATTAAAGTTATAAAATCATGTGTATTGTAAAAGTAAATAGCACAAATTCTTTTAGTTATAAATAAAAGTATAAGATAACATATAACAAATACTAAATATAATTTAAAATCATGTTAATTAATTGTAAAAGTTTAGCGTATAATACAAGTGTTACAACGTATAAGTAAAATAAATTTATAAATAGTTAAAATGTTTTTTTGAACAATTCATTGAAAAAAGGATAAATAGCTGTGCATTTAGCGTTAAAAAGCAACTACTAAGTGTTAAAAAACAGTTGCTATGACAATAATAATGATTTAAATTTTTTATTAGAAATAAATCAACTCAAATTCAAGAATATTGATGAAAATTTGTTAGAAATAAAATCTACTTTAAAATCATAATAATATTTGGAAGCTTTAAAAATTACATAATTCTAATCTTGAAATAATCATTTTCAAAAATCATAATAATTAAAAGAGATAAGTACTAAAATGACCCTACATTTTGGTTGAAAGTGCCAATATAACCCTTCAATCTTATAAAGTGCTAATCTAAACCTTGACTTGGTTGATTTTTTAGTCAATGTTCATTTGGCCGGATTTTGGTGAAAAGACGATTTTGCCCTTGACTTAAAAAAATAAAAAGCAAAATGTTCACCGTCATCTTCTTTCTTATCAAAGATTCTTCTTCATTTTCCTTTAATAATTCCACCACCGTCATCTTCTTATTGGGCCTTCGTCTCCTTCTTGATAACCCTACTTCTAAGTCTTATATCAATCCCATAAACTCAGATTATTACCCTACTTCTTCTTATTATTATAAGAAACTCGAATTATTAAATACCACCACCGGGGGTGAAAATTAGGAGTATGGGGTGGTTTGAGGGTGGTGGGCAGTGGTTGTGTGGTGGTTTTATAGGGTTTGGGGATGGTATGGGTGGTGAACCACCACTGGGGACGAAGATGAGGAGTGGGGGTGGGTTCGAGGGTGGTAGTAGGTGGTTATGCGATGAGTTAGGGTTCAGAGATGGTGAATTGGAGGTGGTTTCCGGAGGTAGTGGGGTGGTGTTTGTTTGATCAGTGGTGGTGTGATGGGGAATACGAAGGGAATACGTAAGGAGGAGCAACGGTGGTGGCGTGGTGAGGCTTCTGGCAGCGGCGGCGACGGAGCACGGTGTCGGAGAACTTCGAGGCAGACTTCTTGGGGAGAAGTACTTGTCGACGACGGAGACAATCTGCCTGGATTTGTTGTTGGTGGTGGCTGGTCTGAAATGGGATCATCAGAGTGGAAGGTAACTCAGATCGTAGCGGGGAGAGTGGCGGGAGTGGAAACTCTCGAAATCAATGTCAGACATTGAGACCTGATGGCGTTGTTGCTACTCTTGAAGAACTTTCTGTAGCACGACGGTGGAGAATGGTGGTTTTGAAGAAAGAAAGAAATGGGTATTAAAGGGATTAAATTTTCAGCTTCAAACTAAGGGTATTTTTGCCATTTCAGTTTTTGGTCATGCCTGAAATCATTTGGTGAATGCCGGAATTAGGGAGTTTGGTTATTTCGGCACAATTCCACCAAATGTTAGGGTTAGATTGACACATTTGGCAATAAGTTAGGGTTAAATAGGCACTTTCTGTAATTGCAAGGTTATATTGGCACTTTCAGCCAAAAGTTAGGGTTAGAAATGTATTTTACCCTAATTAAAATTTATAAAAAAAATTATATTATTATATGATAATCACGTGAATGCTTATTATTCTCTTATTAAACATAAAAATAATTAATTTTATAAAAATAATTAAAAGTCAAGATCCCAACTAAACTTGAAAAAGGTGCAATACCTTTGATTAAAAAGTTTCTTTTAGAAATCATTTATCACTTTTAACTAAAATAATTTTATTTTTTATTTGACATGTTATTGATGTTTAAATAAGATTACTCTTCAATTTTTGTAAAAGGAGAAATTTAATATAATTATCTTTATGGTTAATTATAGAATAAGTATTTTATTCAATTATATAAATAGAAAATAGTAAAGAAGATAAAATTTAATCAGATAAAATGAATATTTTAAAATTATATTAATATTTAAATAGTAAATTAGACCAGCGACTAATAGTAATAATGTTAGAGGACTATACAAAGATGTTATTTACATACTATCTAGATATTGTTCAATTGTTTTAGAAGGAGAAATTTAATATAATTATGTTTATTTTAACTATAAAATAAGTATTTTATTCAATTATATAAATAGAAAAGAGTAGAGAAGATAAAATTATTCAGATAAAATGAATATTTTAAAATTGTACTAATATTTAAGTAGTAAATTAGGCCAGCAACTAATAGTAATAATTTTAGAGGACTGTACAAAGATGTTCCTCACATACTATTTAGATATCAATCAATTACAGACGAACCTGATGTATAAGATATACTCTTAGATGAACGAAGGAAATGGAATAGTCAAACAAACCCCCACTAAAGAATATGCAATAATATTGAAATTGAAAGAATATTAAGCTATCTATGAAAAGTTGAAAGTGGTGGGATTTAAAATATTAAAAATTAAGCTATTGAATTATTGAATTATTGGAAGAGCATTAATGTGATCTACATTGAAAATACGGGAATTGACCTTAAAAGATATTATATTTTAAATTCATTTTTTGAACTTGATATGAAATTATGTGTGAATGACATGTGACAAGAATTATGTGTGAACATCATGTGACAAAAATGATCTCTCTTTTAATACATACTATAGATTTTGTTTGTAGGAACTAAGCATTTGTGCCTCTTTTTCTTTTTTTTTCTTCAATCGAGTGATTGATTAGCTCAACATTTACTAGGTTTCGGTTGATTTTTGCAGTTGCGTATGATTTGAATTTGAAGCCACACTTGTGCAGTTGCATAAGATTCAGACTTGTGCAGTTGCATAAGATTCAGACTTGTGCAGTTGCTGTTTTTGAGAAAGGTGTTTTGTGTAATTGTAATTTTATTGTGGATTGATTCTGAATTAGAGTTGTTGATGAGGATTAAAGTCAAATAATTAAAATTTAATTGGAATTAAAACTTACTACATCCCTCATTAAAATTACTCATTTATGATTACTTGGATTTTGTGTATTGCCCTGAAAACCCCCGCCTATGGAGTAAACTGCGTCGTTTCTCTTAGTTCTACCCTCACTCTGTTTTTAGATTAGGGGAGCCGCAAGTTTTAATTGTTGCGGAGTTTTGGTTTTTCCGGCAGAAGAGGAATCAGACTGAACTGAGAATCGCGTTTCAAAGTCTGTAACAGACACCTCATGGGAAGACCACCCAACAACGGAGGCCCCTCCTTCCGCTTCAACCCTACCGAGGTATCTCCTTTTCTTTTCCTTTTCAATTACTCGGTTCTAACTGCTGAAATTGTGTTCTCGTGTATTCAATTGAATGGCACTGTTAAATAAGATTTATTTCGTCCGATTTCTAGCTCAAGATAGTGTATTTGTGTTTTCTGGGGTTTGTTGGCGCGGCAAATTTATGAGATTTTTAAACACGTAGTAACGTTCATTATCCACAAGAATGTTTTTATCCCGTTTAATATGCATGTAAGCCTCTGGGGCATTCTTACCTGTTTTTCTGATCATATGGTTCCTAATACTTGGTGCTGTGATGAGTGATAACTTGTTTGTTGAACACCAAAGGTTGCGGAAATGGAAGCTATTTTACAAGCGCATAATACTCAGGTGCCTTCGCGTGAAGTTCTCGTCGCTCTCTCTGACAAGTTCAGGTCTGTACTTTTTGTTTTATGCCTATTGAGGTGAATGGCATGCAAGAGTTGGATTTCATGCGATTGCTGTTATTTTTGTTTGCAGTAGTTCAGGTGATCGAGCTGGAAAAGTAACTGTTCATATGAAACAAGTAAGTTTTTTTTTTTGTATGTTTACTACCTGCTGATGGTTTTCTGGGATGATCTTTGCTCATGGTGAGGTGTCGGTTACAGGTGTGGAACTGGTTTCAAAACAGGCGATATGCATTGAGGGCCAAAGCATCCAAGGCTCCGGTGAAATTGAGCTCATCACCTGCTCCTCCAAATAAAATCACTACAAGGAATCTACCCCAAGCCCTGCAACACCCGCCAGTTACCCCGAGTCAAGGTATGTTCAACTTTTCCAGGTGTGGTTGTTTGTCACACCTTGTTCCATCGTGTTTTGGGACCGGTTTGAGTTTCATCTTACTATCTTAATTCAGCCACCGTCAGGAATTTGCCTCAAGTTTTCCTATCTATTTCTTCTGCTTCAGGTAGAATTGCTGAGCAGATAA
>JAULKM010054293.1:0-12595 GCA_032355605.1 Rubia tinctorum
CTGCATGATGTATTTTCTAAACATCAAATTTTAATATACCATTATTATACATAAATAAAGTTATCGTTGGTCAAACATGATATGAGAAAGTTGACCAAAAAGTGTTCAGTTTGAACTGGGAAGGAGGGAGTAACTAATTATGCCAGTACGCCAGGCTTTTACTCTCTGTAAATAATGATACACTTAGTAATTAATAATATAAATGGCCATTGAATGTAAAAATGTACGTAAAAAGAACTTTTAGTAGAAACTTTGATGAGCTTTGATCACGATTATCTACAGACTACAGCTAGATGAATACCAGGTATCAGAAATGTTGCACATAATCTAAATGTGGATGCAATTAGTTTCAACATTAAGTTCCCAACTTGAGTGAGGCTCAACCATTGCATATTGCTAAGAAAAGTTATTAGCATGAACTCTACAGCGACGTCATCACCTCAGGCACATCCACATCACCCGTACTGTGCGAACGATCAGTTTATGCACAATCAATTCCATGCTCGACTCGATCACTAATGATGTTTCATTTATAACCCAGAAAACAATCTGGTGCATAACCACCAGCTTACCTCTATGAGGGAATGGAATTTGTGATACCGGAATTGTCCATAGGCCCTCCTCCAAAAATTCTCCGTCCCAACTAAGCAGATTGTGGAAGAGTTCGCGACGCCCTCTGCGAATCAATTCCATCCATTGACATCTACTATGCAAGCTTCCCTGACATCGCCCCGCGGTAAAGCCACATTCCCTTACCAAAGCACTTTATACTCCACCGCTAACTACCGCTGCTCCCGCATGTATAATTGCCATAAAACATACTCCCCCGTCCCAGTTCAAACTGCACACTTACTATTTGACATTATTCTCTATCAAACTTTGACCGCATATTTGAGTAAATATATAAACAATAATACTATCGTATGTGATATTGTTGGATTCGTCATAACAAGTAGTTTTTGAAAAGTAACTTTTTGTTTGCCATTATTATACGTAGTCAAACATATTAATGGTTAGACATGTTTCTTGATGAGTGTGAAAAAGATTCTGTGCAATTTGAGCTGGGACAGAGAGAGTAATCAAATTGCCACAACACAATTCAATCACACCCAAGAGCTGAAGAAATTGCAGAGAAAACATACTCTTCGTGACACAAACAATCAATTAAACCAAATAAATCTAATCTAGAGAACTAAAATCATCCACTCACCAAAGTAGAGCGTGTGAGGGAGATGATGGTAATCGGAGAAGGGAGTATGAAAAATCCCAGAATGGAAGAGGAAAGGGAATGAAGCGGCTCGACTCGGCTCCACAAATACAAAAAAGGGAAGAGGAGAAAGATTTAGTTAGGCGGTGCCATTTTACCTTGGGCACATGGAGGCGTATGGAAATTGGGCACACCAGATTTGAAGTGCCTCCTCGAGTGGTTCTATTTTTTATTAAATAAAGTGAAAGCTCGTCTTGAAAGATTTGAATTTTGTATTATATTTAGACATTTTTAATATTATTGTCATTATTCTAATTAGACTAAGTCTTATTTTCGACCGCCTAACCGTTAGATAATGTCATTTTATAATTAATTTATCCAATGAGATGATTTCATGTTTGTTTCTATTTACGGCAACACGATTCCCATTATTGTTAAAACCTTTTAAAATATATCTCAAAATATAAATAATTATATTCTAATCTTAAAAGTTGTAAAAACGAAGTTTGTCGTAATTCATATAACCATTAGGCAATTTGACATGGGGTGCTCTTTTAAATTACTGCTAACTTTTACATTGTTTTGGTGATTGATAGTCATCTATATTTTGAAGTAATTTGCTAAATTTAAGAGTGCACAGATTGACTTATGAAATTATGGTTTTATCATTTATTTAGTTTAATCCAATTATTTCGTTCCAACTAAATCAAGTACGTTAAAACATTAAAGTTGATACACGAGAATTGGTTACGTAGTTCGGTGAAATTACCGACATTTGCGGTTGCCCAGTTCAGAATAATCCATTAATAAGAAAGACACAATACAAATTACACCAAACAATAATACTTATCTTTACTAATTACAATTGTGGATTTTGCAAGCTCCCCTTGCTACCGATCCGCCTTGAACATACTTCCCTTGACTTCGAAATTCATAGACGTTGGATCTCCTTCTCTTGAGAAATTAACGTACGTGATTATGAATTTGAACAACAGTTTAAGATCATACTGGAACACAGACGGATGAATCTAGAGTACTCTCCAAATATATGAAAACCCATATGCAAATTTTCTTCAATGAAATCCGTAAGGACTTCAGCCGTGTTGTTCTTCAATTTATTGCCGATGAAGCAATCCTTGCCGAAATGGAATTTGTCATGTTAATACTCTCCCAAAATATTTCAATTCCAATTCTGATTACTTAGAATATCTAATCGCATGAAAATATATGGATTTTTCATATCAAAGCAATCCCATAAAGTTGGAGATTATTCATAAAAAAAGCGAACGACTTGGGAGGCCCTTGTACTCCATCCATCGTTCTCTTTTAGTCCCTTATCTTTTTTTGAATACTTTTGGCCCCTCATCAAACAAAACTGCTAAGTTGTCGCCCTTCCGTCCAGTCAAAACTTTAATTCTGAAGTTTTCTCCGTTAGTTAAGGGTAAAAATGAATTTTCACTCTTTATTATTTATATAACGAGCCCTGGCATTTTCTTTATTTGCATATTATCCCTATAAATTTTAAGTACAAACCCAACCCCTTACATTTTCTAAAAGTTACAATCCAACCCTCTATCATTAAACACCACCATCCACCACCACCGTTTGCTGCTACCAGTCCGCCACCACCAGCTCAGCCCTCACCACCACCTACTTAGCCCTCGCCACCACCCATTCCGAGATGCCACCACCACCCCAGCCCTCACCACCACTAGCTTAGCCCTCTCCCTAATAATCGCCGTTTCTTGGATAGACTCAGAACGCTCTTCCACCGGTATACGACCATATTGACTCGGAACGCTCCTCGACCAACTGCCACCACCTCAAAGAAACTCTAACAAAGTCTGGTGTTGCCTCCTAAACCTGTTTCAAAACAAAAGGTTAAATCTTCAAGAAAAAAACACTTTGTTGAATTCGTTTGAAGGGAGAAAACAAAACCCAATAAAACAAAGAATGATGTGTTTCAACAAAAACAAACAATCGAAACCCAGAATTCAGTTTGAAAAATTGGGAACGGAGCCGAGGTGGGGAAATTTTTGGCGGGAGCTCGACTGGACCGGCGGCGGGAGCTCAGCTGGACCGGTGGTGTTGCTCAAATCGGTGGGATAATGGAAAACAGGTGGGCAAGCAAGAGAAAATAGAGGAGGTGGTGCTGGTCGAAATGGAGAAAAGGAGAAAAGGAGAAAGGAGAAAGAAGAAAAGAAAAGGAGAAAAGGAAAGAAAAGAGAAAAAGAAAAGGAGAAATTACTATTTTGCCCATAACATTGACGTTTTGACCAACACCTAACGCTTTGACCAGAAGAAAAGGTAACGATTTAGCAGTTTTGTTAGATGAGGGGGCAAAATTATTTAAAAAAATAATAATACCGGACTAAAAGGGGTTCCTATATACACGAACTTCCATGCATTTGTTTGTCGTGTGTACCCTTATCTTTGCCCATATGCAGCTCACAAACTCGCTCCTCGCAGTTTTCCTTGTATCTTTCTTGGGTATGACTCCCAATACAAGGGATATCAATTTTTGGATCCTACATCTGGAAAGATATATGTTACTAGACATGCTCGGTTTGACGACACTTTCTTCCCTTATGCTGATGGTTCTACTTCAGTACCTCCATCCTATCTGGATGTCTATACTTTTTTTATCCCACCGATACATTAGCTGTTATCCCTCCTTTTTCCACTATTGCATCTCCTCCTGGTTGGTTTTTTCGCTTGGTTGATGGATCTCCTGGCTCATTGATGCTATCATCCTCACCAACTACGGTACCATGTTCTGTCTGCTCTGCCAATTTAGACCATCCAGTGGGCGCTACGATGCATCCTGCTTTACCTATCTCGCCATCGACCAACCCACCCGGTTCACCCGGTTCTCCAAGCAGCCCACCTAATTCACCGACCACCTCACCGGCCCCTTTGCCAGCCACTTAGCCGATCGTGACTGCTCCTCCCATCTCTCCACCTCGGCCTCGCACTCATTGGATGGATATTAGGATGACTATTGGTGCTATTCAGCACAAGGATTATTCAGACATTATCGCTCATGGTCTTACTGCTGGCCTGCTTGCTCAGTCTGAGCCCACAGATTATTGCATCGCTTTTCTGGATTCGGCTTGGGTTTCTACCATGTATGACAGATGGTGGCTCTTCGTGGCCAGTACACTTGTGAATTAGTACCTCGACCTCCGGATACTAACATTGTTGGCTCAAACTGGGTCTACAAGCTCAAGTATTGACCATATGGCACTATTGATCATCACAAAGCCAGATTTATGGCGCAAGGTTTCTCACAGATTCTAGGTTTTGACTTTGACCACACTTTCAGTCCTGTGGTCAAAGCCTCCACTGTTCGGACGGTTCTGACCATTGCCACGATGCGTTCCTGACCACTTCATCAATTGGATGTCAAGAACATTTTTCTTAATGGCGTTCTCGATGCTCTGGTTTATATGAAGCAACCTGTTGCATATCAGGACCCTATTAATCCGAAATATGTTTGTTGCTTCCAAAAGGCCATTTATGGTCTTAAGCAGGCCCCTCGGGCATGGTTCTATCATTTCAACACTTATTTAATTCAACTTAGTTTTCAATGCAGCTCAGCCGACACTTCTTTATTTGTTCTATCGAGAGGGTCGTCGTTACTGTATCTCCTTGTGTATGTGGATGGCATCATTCTTACAGGAAATGACTCGACCCTTCTTCGACAGTTCATTGATCAGACATATTGAGAGTTTGCGATCAAGGATCTCGGTTCTCTCTTTTACTTTCTTGGCTTGGAAGTTTCATCTACTTTGTCAGGTTTACTTCTTGTCACAGTGAAGTATGCTCGGGACATTCTTACTTGGGCTGGTATGTCTGATGCAGCACCAGTCTCTGCGCCATTTGTGCATAGATCTCAGTTGCACAGTTTAACCAGTATTCCGTTCAGGAATCTAACTCTATATCGTACGCTTGTTGGGGCTCTTCAGTATCTCACCCTTACTCGTCCATACTTGGCTTTCTCGGTCAACACGATCAACCAGTGTCTTCAGGACCCTAGAGATGGTCATTTTGTTGCCGTCACACGGATTCTACGGTACGTTCGTGGTACACTTCATTTTGGTCTTAGCTTTCATTCTGCTAGTTCTCCTGAGGTGTTGGGGGTATTCTGATGCTGACTAGGCCCATTGTTTAGAGACTCATCGATCTACTTTTGGATATGCTGTTATTCTTGGTGAGAACCTTATTTCCCGGAGTGCCAAGAAATGGCCCAGTGTTTTTTGATTCAGTACAGAGTCTTAGTATCATGCTCTTGCCAACACCGCTTCAGAGGTTGTTTGGCTCACTCACTTGCTTCGTGATCATCGAGTCCCACTTTTTGGTTCCCCTCTACTGTTATGTGACAACAGTAGCACTATCCTTTTGTCTTAGAATCCGGTGGCGGACAAGCGGGCGAAGCACATTGACATCGACTATTTTTTTTTCGAGAGTTGGTTGCTTCTGGCAAGCTGCATGTTGCTCATGTTCCCACTGCTCTTCAGATTGAGGACATCTTCACCAATGGGCTCTCTCGTTCGTTGTTCGAGTTCTTTCGATCCAAGTTGTGCATTGCTGAGCATCCGATGCTTTGCTTGAGGGGGTGTTAGAATAAGTCAAGTATCTAATTGATTTGATTCTAGATAGATTTTTTTACTAGACTAGAGTTATACTAGTACTACCATTCCTTTTGTACTCTATTTATTCTGGTCAGTAAAACATCATTCTTGACTGGAAATTATTCTTTCAGGTTAACTTATTACTTTTTCATTTTTCCAACTGGCATTGCCAACAAGATCGGAGAACTCTTCGACCTTGTCTGCAAAATATACTCATTAAAATATGGATACCGATTCACGAAATATGGAATAATATGAAAATCAAATTAAAAAAGTTAAATCCACATTGAAATACCTTTTTATCAATATCACAAAACAAAGAGCGCATTTCAAATTTGGAAGTTCTAGTGACAATTACTTCTTGCAATGGTTCACTACTGAGTGGTCTGCATTTTCCCTACTTATCACATAATGTACAAGTGTCAGCTTCAATAGTGAGAACAGGGTGGGTGGAATCACGCAATAAACTGAACTCGTGATGTAAAAAACCTCGCATTCACCAGGCTACTGGGAGCCATTGATTCAAAATGCATAAATGACCTGCAATGTTGCCACTGGACTCATCGCCAGAATGTAAAAGAGCCTAAAAATCTATGCTTAAAGAAAATTCCGAACAATACACAACAATACACAAATGAAAACCCAGGACTTATTCTGAAAGAACCGAAACCTCCAAATTTCCACATACAAGTAAAAAACGAGAAGCCCAAAAAAAAGAGATAGAAGTTGAAAGGGCAGTTACCGTGACAGAGGTGAAACCTCTAAATTCACATACGAAAGAAGTAGAAAACAAGTAACAGAAACGATAAACTAATGGTAAATCCTGATTTCACCAGAACATCAATCGGAAAAGGAGAAACGAAAAAAGCAAAGCGGTAAAATGTTACAAAAAAGAGGGAGTCACCTTAGATGAAGAGTCGTGGAAGGAAAGGTGGAGCATGAAGAAGACACGTAGCAGTAAAAGAAAAGAGCAGCGTCCGAAGCAGGCTGGTGAAGCACATTTTTTGTTGCCACCGGCGTAGAAGGAGGGAGACCTTGACAAAAAATTGAAGGAAATAGAAAATAGAATTAAATTGTATGTAGGATATGACCGAATACTTTGAAATTTTTGGCGACCGGTAGTAGAGGGTTTGCTGTTGAAGACAAAACATAGGCGAAGCAAAGGGCAGCACGGGTTTGAACGACAAAGTCACCTTCCACCGCACCTAAACTTGTTCCCAACTATATAACTCGAGCTTTTAGTATAGCACTCATTAAAATGTGGATATAGATACACGAAATATGAAAAAATAGGAAAACCAAATCAGAAAAAAATTAAATCCACATTAAAATACATTTTTATCAATATCAGAAAACAAAGAGCGCATTTCAAAGTTGGAAGTTCTAGTAACAATTCCTTCTTGTAATGCTTCACTACTGAGTGGTCTGCATTTTCCCCACTTATCACATAATGTACAAGTGTTAGCTTTAATAGTGAGAACAAGGTGGGTGGAATCACGTAAAAAACTGAACTCGTGATTCAACAAACCTCGCATTGACCAGGCCGTTGTGAGCTGTTGATTCAAAATGCATAAATAACCTTAAATGTTGCCACTGGACTTATCGTAAGAATGTAAAAGGAACTAAAAATCTATGCTTAAAGAAATTTCCAAAAAATACACAACAATACACAAACGAAAATTTGTGACTTCACCTGCAGGAACCGAAACCCCTGAATTTCCACATACATGTAAAAAATGAGAAACCCTTTTACAACAAAAAAGAAGAAGTTGAAAGCACGGTTACCGTGACAGAGGTGAAACCTCTAAATTCACATACGAAAGAATTAGAAAAAAGTAACAGAAACGATAAACTAATGGTAAACCTTGATTTCACCTATACATCAATCAGAAAAGGAGAAACGAAAAAGCGAAGAGGTATAATGTAAGAAAAAAGAGGGAGTCACCTTAGATGAAGTGTCATTAAGGGAGAGGAGGAGTAGGAAGAAAACATATAGTAGTAAGAGAAAAGAGCAGCGTCCGCAGCAGGCAGGTGAAACACCTTTGTTATTGGCCACCGGCGTAGAAGGTGGGAGACCTTGACAAAGGATTGAAGGAAATAGGTAATATAATTACACTGTAAGTAGAATATGACCGAATACCTTGAAATTGTTGGCGACCGGATGTAGAGGGTTTGCTGTTGAAGACAAAAAGAGGTGAATCACAGGGCAGACACGGGTTTGAAAGGCAAAGTCACCTTCCGCTGTACCAAAACCTGTTCCCAAATATATAACTCGTGCTTCTAGTACGGTACTCATTAAAATGTGGATACCGATAAACAAAATATGAAAATATACGAAAACCAAATAAGAAAAGAAAATTTAAATCCACATTGAAATACATTTTTATCAATATCACAAAACAAATAGCGCATTTCAAATTTGGAAGTTCTAGTGACAATTACTTCTTGCAATGGTTCACTACCGAGTGGTCTGTATTATCCCTAATTATCACATAATGTACAAGTGTCAGCTTTAATAGTGAGAACATGGTGGGTGGAATTACGCAATAAACTGAACTCGTGATGCAACAAACCTCGCATTCACCAGGCCGTTGGGAATCGTTGATTCAAAATGCATAAATGACCTGCAATGTTGCCACTTGTCTCATCGCAAGAATGTAAAAGAACCTAAAAATCTATGCTTAAAGAAAATGCCAAACAATACACAACAATACACAAATGAAAACCCGGGACTTCTTCTGAAAGAACCGAAACCCCCAAATTTCCACATACAAGTAAAAAACGAGAAGCCCTTTTACAAGTAAAAAAATAAGAGATAGAAGTTGAAAGGGCAGTTACCGTGAAAGAGGTGAAACCTCTAAATTCACATACGAAAGAAGTAGAAAACAAGTAACTGAAACGATAAACTAATGGTAAATCCCGATTTCACCATAACATCAATCGGAAAAGAAGAAACGAAAAAAGCAAAGGGGTAAAATGTTACAAAAATAGAGAGTCACCTTAGATGAAGATTCGTGGTGGGAAAGGTGGAGTTGGAAGAAGACACGTAGAATTAAAAGAAAAGAGCAGCGTCCGAAGCAGGCTGGTGAAGTACATTTTTTTTGGCCACCGGCGTAGAAGGTGGGAGACCTTGACAAAGAATTGAGGGAAATAGAAAATAGAATTAGACTGTATGTAGGATATGACCGAATACTTTGAAATTTTTGGCGACCGGCAGTAGAGGGTTTGTTGTTGAAGACAAAACATAGGCAAAGCAAAGGGCAGCCCGGGTTTGAACGACAAAGTCACCTTCCACCGTACTAAAACATGTTCCCAACTATATAACTCGAGTTTTTAGTATAGCACTCATTAAAATGTGGATATAGATACGCGAAATATGAAACAATAGAAAAACCAAATCAGAAAAGAAAAGTTAAATCCACATTGAAATACATTTTTATCAATATCAGAAAACAAAGAGCGCAATTCAAAATTGGAAGTTCTAGTGACAATTCCTTCTTGTAATGCTTCACTACTGAGTGGTCTGCATTTTCCCTACTTATCACATAATGTACAAGTGTTAGCTTTAATAGTGGGAACAAGGTGGGTGGAATCACGTAAAAAACTGAACTCGTGATACAACAAACCTCGCATTGACCAGGCCGTTGTGAGCCGTTGATTCAAATTGCATAAATAACATGAAATGTTACCATTGGACTTATCGTAAGAATGTAAAAGTACCTAAAAATCTATGCTTCAAGAAATTGCCAAAAAATACACAACAATACACAAATGAAAACTTGTGACTTCACATGCAGGAACCAAAACCCCTGAATTTCCTCATACATGTAAAAAACGAGAAACCCTTTTACAACTAAAAAAAGATAGAAGTTGAAAGCACGGTTACCGTGACAGAGATGAAACCACTAAATTCACATACGAAAGAATTAGAAAACAATTAACAGAAATGATAAAATAATGGAAAACCTTGATTTCACCTATACATCAATCGGAAAAGGAGAAACGAAAAAGCGAAGAGGTATAATGTAAGAAAAAAGAGGAAGTCACCTTAGATGAAGGGTCATGGAGGGAGAGGAGGAGTAGGAAGAAGACACATAGCAGTAAGAGAAAAGAGCGGCGTCCGAAGCAGGCAGGTGAAACACCTTTGTTGTTGGCCACCGGCGTAGAAGGTGGGAGACATTGACAAAGGATTGAAGGAAATAGGTAATAGAATTACACTGTAAGTAGAATATGACCGAATACCTTGAAATTGTTGGCGACCGGAAGTAGAGGGTTTGCTGTTGAAGACAAAAAGAGGTGAAGAACAGGGCAGGCACATGTTTGAAAGGCAAAGTCACCTTCCGCTATACCTAAACCTGTTCTCAAATATATAACTCACGCTTCTAGTACAGTACTCATTAAAATTTGTATACCGATAAACAAAATATGAAAATATACGAAAACCAAATCAGAAAAGAAAATTTTAAATCCACATTGAAATACCTTTTTTTCAATATAACAAAACAAAGAGCGCATTTCAAATTTGGAAGTTCTAGTGACAATTACTTCTTGCAATGGTTCACTACCGAGTGGTCTGCATTTTCCCTACTTATCACATAATGTACAAGTGTCAGTTTTAATAGTGAGAACATGGTGGGTGGAATAACGCAATAAACTGAACTCGTGATGCAAGAAACCTCACATTCACCAGGCCGTTGGGAACCGTTGATTCAAAATGCATAAATGACCTGCAATGTTGCCACTGGACTCATCGCAAGAATGTAAAAGAACCTTAAAATCTATGCTTAAAGAAAATTCCAAACAATACACAACAATACACAAATGAAAACCCGGGACTTCTTATGAAAGAACCGAAACCCCCCAAATTTCCACATAAAAGTAAAAAAATGAGAAACCCTTTTACAAGAAAAAAAAAGAGATAGAAGTTGAAAGGGCAGTTACCGTGACAGAGGTGAAACCTCTAAATTCACATACGGAAGAAGTATAAAACAGGTAACAGAAACGATAAACTAATGGTAAATCATGATTTCACCAGAACATCAATCGGAAAAGGAGAAACGAAAAAAGCAAAGCAGTAAAATGTTACAAAAAAGAGGGAGTCACCTTAGATGAAGAGTTGTGGAGGGAAAGGTGGAGCAGGAAGAAGACATAATTTTAATTCATGAAATAATTTTTAAAAAAAACTATATTTAAATTATAAATTATAAAAAATGAAAATAAAATTTTTAATTAAAAATATAGTATTAAATTTCACATCTATTTTATTTTAGGTGAGCAAATTTATTTAAATTAAATATTGAAAGTAAAATTATTGAGTAAGTTAGAGAAAACAAAGGGAGTCCATAGAGTGATTTCTTTGTGTTTTCCAGCATTTTGGAGGTAAAAATTAAATGGTTTCTTTTTGGTTGCTTTTAGTGAGATGGAAGGGGAAGAATAAATATTTAATGGAAAGAAACCATAAGAGTGGTTTCTTTGTGGTTTTACCATCGTACATGCTCTGAAGTAAAAACAAAATGGAGAGATAAGATTTAGCTAGTGTATTGTTGCTACAGTACTAGTAGTGATATAGTCGCACAAAGTGCTAGTTATGGGTAGTGGTGTTCAAATTACCCGACCCGACTTGACACTTTTTGACCCATCCTATATGGGTCGGGTCGGGTCAATGTCCCATTTGGGTAGAGTGGGTCGGGTCAAAATCGATCGGGTCAAAATGGGTCGGATCAGATTTTTACCCATATCGACCCGTTTTGACCCATTTGCAATTTTACCGCATTTTATTAAAAAAATCGTAAAATATAATTAGTTTAATACAAAATACCCACCATTAACTTAATTCATAAATAAGTTTAACATTGCTGAATTTTTTGACAAAGTATTGGGAAAGACGGTCTTTCCATAAGTATATAGAAAGACGGGGTTGAATTGAAATTATAGAAAGGTAAAAGGTTTTAGTTGCAATATTAAAAATTTATTATGCAACATTTACGAGTGATAGGTTTATGACCTGATTAATACAACCCAAAAATTGTATTTTGATTTCTTCAAATTTACATTTTAAACCTTAGTCTTTCCATAACTTATGGAAATACCGTCTTTCAAAAGACGGACTCAATTTTTTTATAAAACTAAAAATAGTTTTCCAAAACTACTATTAATTATTAATAATATACTCCGTATTTATTAATATATAAAATATATATTCATAATTGTACAAAATTTTTTTAGTAAAATTATCTTTTTTAAATGAAATATTAAAAGTATTCTAACTAAGTAAAATGAAAATAATTGTATTTTTATTTATTAAGTGAAGAACATATAATTAAATATAATACAATATAATTATTTTAAATTATATAAAAATAAATCATAATTTAATTTATTATTTAAATATTATTACATTAAAAAATAATATATTTTATTTACATAAATTATTAAAAATTACTATTTTTTAATATGATTTTGATTTATTTAGGTCCACCCATGACTCAGTTTGAGCCGATCCGACCCAACCCAACCCGACACTAAATTATGAAAATTTTGACCTCACCCGACCCGACTCCTTTGTCCCAAAATTTTGGATCAATTTGGATCGGGACATCCAACCCGTCCCGTCCCCATCCACCCCGACCCGACCCGACTCGATCCATGAACACTGACATTTGCCTAAGATCAGGGGGGACTATACACAGCGGCGGAACTAGGGGGGGGTTAGCCGGGACGGCCGCCCCCCAAACTCCGGTGACTGAGGGGTATA
>JAULKM010054311.1:0-12595 GCA_032355605.1 Rubia tinctorum
CCCAATCTTCCCATATACCCATTTAAAATTGGGTAATTATGGGTATCCAATTAATACCAGATCAATTCCCGAATATATTATTTAGTGTAATTAGACTCCACTCAAGCGTGAATATTTATTTACTCTTTTCTGACTATTTTTATGGTTACATTTTTCAAACTTCATCAGATTACTAACTACGACTGTAAACGAGTTTGTTCGAGTTCAACTCGTTTAAAATATTTCGAACTCGGTTCGATTCGATTGAACCTATAAAATCATGATTCACCTTGAGCTCGAGTTAAATTAATTTAGTTCGATCTCGAACTCGAACCATGAATAAATATATTATATTATTCACATTATATTATATTATATATATATATGTTGGCTCTGTAAACTTGACGAGATTAACGAACAATATTAGTTGGGTTTGAGGTCGAGATCGATCAAATTGGAATTCAAGTCGGCATTTGAACGAATTGTTCGCAAACAGTTTGCTTCGTTTACATTAGAATTGTTCACGAGCTCGAGTTTTGTCACACTAGAGATGTAAATGAACCGAACTGTTTACGAGCATCTCTATCAATGCTCTACTCAAATTTAAGTTTGACCAAATTCAAACGCGCTTGAACCAACTCATATAGTATTCAAGTTCGAGCTAGAGCTCGAATTCAATTAACACTCGTCGTTAAACTTGTCGGACTTATCGAGCTAACACAATATATATTTACTAAAAATATATTTAAATGTATATTAAAAGAAAAATTATATTCAATCATGGCTCGAGTGAAAAATCAAAATGGAGGTCAAATAAAATTAATTTCACCCAAAATCGAACTCGAGTCAAACTAATTCATTCGAACTCAACCTTGAGCCAATATACTACAGGTTTGCATGAGTTTGAGTTGAGTTGGAAGTCGAGATATTTTAAACGAGCTAAATTCGAATAGTGGTTGTTTGAGTTCAACTCGACTCATTTATGGTCCTAAGTGTTTTAGAAATAAAATGAAAGGACACGAATTGTACCCTATTTGGTGCCAGATTAGAATATAATTTAAGCATGTGAATGAGTGACGGTCTATCTAATATTATCCCAATGGCTACTGATTTATGCATGCGTTAAAAATGTATACTTTGTGAATTATAGTGAATTTTTATGTTAAATATTACATATTATTTTAATAGACTAATTTTGGGTATTTGTTGGGTTCCCATTGAGTTAACATAATTTGGAACCCTTTGGGATCAAAATTTCCCTTTAACATAATCATTCCATCCGGCCCAATCTCAAAAGCTAATGGGTATTTAATACCAGATCTCATTAATTACCTATTTATTAATTTCCCATCCCATTTCTTCTCAATCCTTCCCAATTGAGAGAAATGGTGCAGATATACCCAAATTGTACTTTTTCGGCGTTGACTAAAGGAATTCAAGCGTTGAACTAACCTAAAAAGATAAAATACCCCCATATTTAAAAATAAAAATTTAATGACCATTATACCCCTAAGATTTGCCAAAGGTCAACGACGGTTAACGTCAGACCGCCTCCGGTCGTCGCCGCGGGCTGATGGTGGTTAGGATAGATCTATACTTTTATTAGAAAGACAGAGTTGGATCAACACTTTAGTAACAAATACAGAGTTAATTTAGCACTTCTCTATAAAGAAATAGAGTCAGATCAGCACTATCATAAAAAAAATCTTTTTGAGGAGAGCTCACTACTTAAAAATATGCATTCTTTACAACTTCAAACTTCATTTTTTTAAAAAAGGTGAATTTCATTAATCATTTGTAAAGTACAATCTCATAATCTAATGTATGATAAATATAATTATAACTTGCATGTTAATTTCTAATTAATTTTCAATTTTTCATCTATCCCAGATAAATTGGCATATTATGACTTTTGGAAGTCAACTAAATCAATTTTCAACTACTTATATATTTTTATTCATGTGTGTAAAAAATATGAAAAAAATAATATTTTAAAAATATATGTGATAATGAATCCAACAACATTTGACATGATAATAGTCGTGCATATATAATAATAGAATTTAATGATCGAATTTGACTTAGTTTGACTTCCAAAAGTCAAAATATGCCAATTTATCTGGGACGGAGGGAGCATACAATTTCGGTCTCCATAATGAAAAATTAATTTTGTCCCTAGCAGTGTTCGAGTAGCAATATGTGTCGATTTCTAGATACAAAGTTATCGAATTTCATAAGGAAATTATTTACTGAAAATTTTGAATTTCTTTTGGAAAGTATTTACCATAATTTCTTTCTTTTGTAATGAAGACATACAAAATATAAGTATATTTATGATACATTAGATTATTAAGTTGTAATGAAGGCATATTGATAATGAGTGAGCTCTCCTCAAAAAGATGTTTTTTATAGTGCTCATATGACACTATCATTTTTATATAAGACGATATTTAACCCTGTATTTTTTTTACTAAAGTGCTTATCTGACCTTGTCTTACTAATAAAAGTACTGATCTAACCTGACTACCATCATCCTTCAACGGTCCGATGATGGCGACTAGAGTTGACCATCGTTGACCTACGTTGACCACCATTGACCGGTGTTGACCACTGTTGATCGACGTTGACAGGCGGAGGGGTTTGAACACTTTCTGGGAAGGGTGATGGTCATTTTAAAGAATTCCATCCACGATTTGGTTTACAGGGTCAGTTTGACACTTTTGACCAAAACATAAGGTTAGATTTGAGTTTTCAGATTTTACAAGGTCAATTCTGCATTTTCGACCAAAACATAGGATTAAAGGAACACTTTTCTCTTTTATTCATTTAAGAAAAGTGTGAAAATAAACCTTTCGTTTGCATGAAAGTGTCAATCTAACCCTAAATTGGGTTGACTATTTTGTCAATGACTAATTCTGTGAAAAGTCGATTATACCCCCTGGAAAAAATTCAAAACTGGAAAAGATGAGAATACTACCATTCTTTTCGCAATAAATTTTTCCCTAATTACTTTTTAGCCCTTTTTTTCATCTTTTGATCTTCACAAAGGTTTCGTCCAATTTCCCTTCCGTAAACCATAGGTGGTGGAGCGGCGATGCGGATGGCGTTCAAGGTTACCGATTGTAGTATTCTCAACAACGACCTCCAAGATGTCGCACTCTTCAGAAGCATTTTCTACGTCGTGTAAGGCCGTGCATCCCACCGGTGGCATATTCGCCTCGTCGTCATTGTCGAAGTCCGTAAGAATTTCCGTTGCCGCGGGCATTGGTTAAGAAGCGGTGCAGACACACACGTCGTGTTTCAATTTCGAGGACTCAAAGTTCGCAGGCGAAAAGGAGGATCTGATCGTTGTTGCCCGCGATAGGGGATGATGACGAGGCGTGTGTGTATTTTATTCTATTTAGTGTATTGAGTTATTCAGATTTCCTTGAATCCCCAAAGTAGGTATTTGTTTTTGGAAATAAAGAGTTGGACACTTATATTACCATGGAGTTTTGGTGATAGAAACCACCTATTACATGACGGGTTAAATTATGGGCATTCATTATAATCGCTCTAGGGACTTTCGTTATATGTATTCTATTGAACACCATTGCTAGAATTTTGATACTTCTAAGTAGCCTCTTTAGTCCTGAGGGGACGTTGGGGAACTTATGGATGTGGTTGAGTGCCATCTCAAAATCCGTTCATACACAAATGTGTGTGGCCACTCAGTTTATTACGTCTGACATTGATTCGTGAATAGCAATGAACTCTGCTTGAACTGCAAAGAGCGCTTGAATGTTCCACGATCCCTGCCAGTCATTCTTCCCCTCCTCTTGCGTTGCCTACTATGCTGCAGCGGCCTTACCGTCTTGTGCTCTGAATGACGCATCTATGTTAATGCTTGTCTAACTAGTATAAGCAGGGTTTATATGTCTATCATGTGTGTACCATATCAGGTGTATATCTCCTACTTTGTCTCTCCTTGGTTCCACTGCTTGAGGGTGATGCGTCATTTGTTCCAGGTCAACATGCTCTGAGTTGGGATCCTCTAACATCCTTGAACCCATTGGGTCTTGGTCAGGTTTGTCCACTTGTGTAGCCGTGATGGTGGCTAGGACGGTTTCCACGTAGACTTGTTGTTGTTCTATCGTGGTTTTGTTCCTTGCACACCAGATAGCGCATATGGTGACACATGTCAGATTGATGTCCTCGGCTCCTGGTGCCATTTTGAACCATTCTATTATCCATCCTTTGAGTTGGATCAGATTACCCTGTCGAAAGTCAAACCCTAGTCTTGATGTTCTCTAGACTCTCCTTGCGAAATCACATTCTAGTATCATGTGTGTGGGGGTTTCCATTTAGAATGACACATTTGGCATATGGCTGAGACCTCCATGTTCTTTTTTCTCAATGCCGGTCCTGTTAGTACCACATTCTGTACGAGTCTCCACACCAAGAATTGACTTTTACTAGAATCTTGGAGTTCCACAACTTCTTCCATAAGTGTTTGTCGGGTTCTAGGTTTCCTGTCGGGACCGAGCCTGATGGGTTGTGTTATTCTCTTGCATTTCATGCCTCATGGTTACCACTTTTGACCATGTACTTTCCCAGCCAATCCTTATCCTAGAATTGGTAATCCTTCTGCCTAAGGGAGGTGAGGGGGATGTGGATACCTGCAATATCGTTTGCTATTTCTTGGCTGAAGAACAGTCTCAGTAGTGAGATTTGCCATTGCTTGGCACTATCAACCAAGTCACTCTCTTTATATCTGAGTTGGGGAAGAAGTTGTCTTTCGTACCTTATTGGGTTCTTGTGGTTTGGAATCCACTCATCCTAAATGTCTATACCATGACCATCGACCACTTGCCATTTGAGTCCGTTCTTGATAAGGTCTCTTCCCTATTAGATTCCTTCCATCCCTATCTTGAGACTTGCTTCAGTTTGATATACTGGAAGTCCTCTTTGCTGCAATACTTGTTGAGGAAAATTTTGGAGAAGGAGTGTTTGTTCGTAATTAGCTTCCACACTAGTTTTCTGGAAGTCATCTATTTTGTAGAGAGCATCCCTAGTCCCCCCTGCCATTTGGAGTGACACATGATTTCCAAGACTTCCAGTGTATACCTCTTCCATCTTTCTCCCTTGTCCAAATAAATTTAGCGAGGTGGTTATCAGTTTTTTTGCAACTGTGGAGGGTATTCGGAACGTAGTGAGAGTGTATTGAGTTGTTGAAGCAATGACGTGTTTGCTGAGGATGACCCTTCCCATGATTGACAAGTCTCCAGTCTTCCATATAGACATTTTTTCCTTTACTCTTTGGATCAATTTGTTGAACATTCCCACTTTTGAACTGGCAAAATCCATGTCGTGGCCTTGGAATTTTTCCTTAAGCAGGTCTGCAAAAAATCTAAAGGTCTGGCTGATACGTTCATTTGTTCTTGACTCCGTGTTTGGGCTGACTAGGAGTGCAGACTTCTGGAAGTTTATTCTCTGGCCCGAGTAAGCCGCAAAGAGGTTGAGTGTCCGCGCCAATTTTTTTGATCCTCTTTATGAGATTTTGAATAAAAGGATGCAGTCATCTGCGGACATTAGATATGAAACATGTTGGACGGATTGACCTATTTTTACATTGAGGCAGACACTTTGGAAGCCCTTCGAAGCTATCATCGATGAGAATGCTTCCTGGCATAGGATGAATAGGAACGGCGAGAGTGGGTACCCTTGTCCATGTCCTTGTTTCGGCTGGAACGCTCTTGAATTCGTCCCATTGAACTTTATGAAGTATGAAACAGTGGTGACACATTCCAAGACCCAACATACCCATTTCTGTAGGAAGGCCATGCGTTGCATAATCTTTTCCAGAAACTCCCATAACACCCGGTCACATGCCTTGCTCATGTAAATTTTCATTGTCGTCATCGCCTGCTTTCCTATTTTCTTCTTGAAAATTAATTCAATGAGTTCATGCGCTTTGAGCGAGTTTTCAACAATTGATCTTCCTTGCATGAAGGCCGATTGATTTTATGAGATCAGTAGTCCCATGACTTTTTTTAAATTCTATTTTCCAGAATCTTCGGATGATTTTGTATGTTACATTGCATAGGCTTATCAGGCGTAAGTCTGTCGGTTCCTTTGGACACCTCTTCTTTGAGATGAGGACCAGGGCTGTGTAGTTCCACTCTGTTGGCATGGATGAGGTTAGGAAGAACCTTTGGACCGCGTTCGTTACTTTGTCCCCCACTCCCGACCGATAGTATTGGTAGAAACCTGGTGGTAAGCCATCCGGTCCCGGTCTCGGTGCCTTCTATTTGCCCATTTGGAATATGGCCGCTTTTATTTCCCGTGGAGTTACTGGACCCTCCAGTTCCTTCCGCTAGCTTAAATCGACTCCCTTGGTTATGAGGTTTCGGATACCCTGCACAGTTGATTGTCCAAAAACATCGGCCGCCATAAAATATTCCACTACAAAGACAGAGCTTACATGATTGTAGACCAGTTGTTGTAGATCTTCTTGCTTTCAAATCCAGTCCCCATGATTCGTCCTTGAGTTGGGTTATTTAGTTCTTCCCCTTCTTTTGTGAGCTCATTTGTGGAAGAATTTTGTATTTATGTCTCCTTCTTTGATCCATAGAAACTTCGCTCTTTGTCTCCAGTAATCGTCTTGCATGATGAGGAGGTCCTCCATTTTTTTTATTTCTCGCGCATGCCGTATGCATCCTTCTGTCTTTTATTCACACCCAGCTTTTGTTTCACCCACCTTATTTTGTACTCTAGTTTAAAAATGTTGTCTTTGGCTCAATTGTGAAGTCTTGTTGCGGTCTCATACAGCTTCCTGTTACAACATGTTGTGGTGTTGAACGCCATTATAGTGGTTGACCCCTCTGGTTGGCTAGCTGTGTGCTGGTCTGGTTTCTGGACACGTATTATCAGCTCCTTGGTGTGGTTGTATCTGACCCAGAAAGATTCAAATCTTCTGATTGAGGTGTTGTTCTGAGCCCTGCCCTGGGATGTGTGTTGATGGTAAAGGCCCTGTGGTCAGATCCCATGATTGTAAGGTTTGTTAGGCTATCCTTCTGGAACATTGACATTAATTAATCGTTTGCATATGCTCAATCAAAACGTTCTAGTATCAGATCATTGCATCCTCTTCCATTGGACCATGTGAATCACTTTTCATTGTTCCCAAGTTCACTTACGTTTGCCCCCCTCAGTAGGCTTTTGAGATCGTTTTCTTCCTGTGGTATGACTGGCCTTCCGCCTGATTTGCCTTCCCCATCTAAAACCTGATTGAAATCTCCAGTGATGATTACAGGTAGGTTGGTACTCTGTAGGACCATATGTAGGAAATACCTCAATGGTTTCCTTTGGGGTCGATCAGGATGCCCGTACACAAGGATCAACATCCATTCATCGGCTTGGGTGGTCGTGATTTTGCAGCATACAAAATTTTGGTAGCTTTTAACTACCGATACTAAGATATATGATAACCAGGCCATGCAGAGCCCTCCACTTGCTCCTACTGAATCTACTGCTTCCCAGCTAGTGAAATAAGTTCTACCTAGACACCTACTAATTTTACTAGAGTCACACTTAGTTTCCATTAAAAACACAATATTGGGTTATAATGATTGATGTTGTTGTTTAAGAATTTTACCCTCAGAGAATGCTTAGTCCTCTGCAGTTCCAATTGAGTAGATTCATATACCTATTGGTGGTTGTTCTAGACCAACCACCAAAGTAACGCAACTCTCTCCGTCTTCACCCTGTATCACTAACTCAAAAGTTTTGGCTGTGACTATGACCAGCTCCCCTTTTCCGCTCTGAGTTCTTGATCGATTTTCGAGAACATTGACAATGTCTGGTTCAGTTTCTACTCTTCCCGTTCTTTCGTACATCTTCTCTTTTTGAAAACAATTCCTCCTATCTCTTCCTGACATTATCTCTTCCTTTTAACTCTTAGTCCAATTGTCACTTGCATGTATTTCCCAATAGCCCACTGAATAGCCTTTTTCTGCATGTTGATTTGTGCTAGATTATCGTTCCCCTGCTGGTCCATAATCTCTTGTGTAGCTATTGATTTTAGCCAAATTGTTACTTCCCTGCTGGTCTCGACGCTCCCCTGCTTTGAATATTTTGCAATTTTCAATTGCATAACTCTCTTCATATTATTTTCAATGAGAATTCTGGTAGCAATCATCAATTTTGTCGGAGTGAGTCTCATATTCCCTCTTCTTCCTATGATATGTAATACTGTCTGGAAGTTCCCTTTTCATTTTATTTTAGTACCAATTACTCTATTGTGTAGTGGTAGGTTTGCTGTGTTGGACCTATAACTCCTTCCATTAACAATTTATTCTCCCTGATTTTTCCTTCTCCCCGTGCCTCATTGATAGTAACGCCTTCCTCTTGGTGCACACCTATCTCTTTTCCTTTTCCATTTCGATTTCCCTCCACCAATGAAATTGTCGAGGGATCAATTTTGATGACCATATCTTGGCTTTGTACCAGTGCTACCGATCGATCGATGTGCCCTTCATTTTCCTCCATCATCGACTGTCGAACAAGGCCAATTGCATTCTCATTATCGGATTGGCATCCCTTTTTCTCCGGCGATGCGGGTGTGGTCTCCCGGGTGGCCTCAGACGACACCGGTCTATCATTGCCACCTTCTTATGATTTTCCAGCCCCGATTCTTTGGTAATTTTTGGTAGCTGATTGGTCTCTGTCGGTGCCAATTCCAGAAAATTCCCTTGACCGGCGAGTGGGTTGCTTGTCGTCGGCTTAGGGATTTCCCGGCGTGGCCCATTCTGGTTGGGTGCTTCTTTCGGTAGTGCTGCCGCGGGGGTGTTCTTTCGCTACTCAGGTACAATGTCTAACCTCTCTATGATTTTTTGCTCTGGTTCTTCTTTGGGCTGGGCTTGGGGGTGATTGGTTAACTGGGGTTGCGGTGGAGTTGTTATTTGGTTGTGTGGGGGTTATTGGGCTTTGGTTACTGGTGAATGATAATGGTGGGGGGGCAGCATAAGTTTGTTTAAAATGGGGTGTTAGGCTGATTGGTTAGGTGGGCTAGTATGTATTGTTTTTTGGTGGGGTGTGGTTTAAGCTTTGTTATTTGGGTTGTTTGAGAGGTCCACTGATGTGCTTAGCCCAGTATTAAAAGAGATGGGGTTTTGAGAATTACGTGCGTCATCATCAGTTATTGCTTCCACATTCTGGCTGATAATATTGAGATATCCACTTGCTCACATTAATTCCAAATCTCTTTTTTCCCATCTAACTCTATCTAGCTTTCCATCAACGTCGCATCCACCTTTAACTCCTTTCTCTTTCCATTATCAATGCTCTCTTCCGCTAGACTTTTCCTTCTTGCTTTACCTCTTCCTCTTCCTCTTCCTTTCCCTTTACCATTTCCTTCTGTCAGTAAAATATGAAGTGAGCCACTTGTTTCTTCTATTTTCTTCCTTATATATCATTTGGATCCAAATCATCCGGCTCAGAGTTTGAACTTGGGGCCGTGGAATCAATGTGCTGATGGTTCATTAATTTGGACTCCATTATTGCGTCGACGTAGGAGAGCTTTGCTTCTCTCTGCTCTCTATTGCCGATTTGAAAATTTCACCTTTTTACCTTTGCCTTTTCCTAAATTATCATTATTCTCTTTTTGCTCCAGATTGGGGCTATAGGCTAAGTTGGCTTTGATGGCGCTTTGCAGGTTCATGATGATATCCATCCTGTAGCCAAAATCTCCAAAATTAATTGTAAGACCTATATAAAAATTAAGTCCATCACTCCTTTGGTCTAACTCTGCATCAGCACCAAAGTTTGGATCTTCCAAAAATAGCCCATTGGTAAGGAACAGTTTTGTTACTGTTTCGTCTGTTAGTGTGGAATGTTTAAGCTCCACCTTGTTTCCAAGACGTTGTTCTGTCGCTGCCTCGTCGGCGAGGATATACCTTCTTCCTCCATTAACCATGTATTCCTCTGTTACGACCTCGCCATTTTCATCTTCTACATGTTTTGTTCGAACAACCCCAGGTTCCAGGCCCTCTTACTCCTACTGTTGTTCTTGTTGTGGGAAAGATGGTGGGACGATCTCCTGCACGTCGACGTCCGACAAAGCACTTGGGGAGTTGATATTTCATTCTTCATAATCTTCCCAAAAATCAGGAACCTCTGGAAGATTTCTTAGCCTTTTCGAGCTTCAGCTAGTCCCTGGAGATAGATTTCGTTTATCTCATTTTCTCGGGTTATCATTTTGGGGTGGCGCTTTCTATTGCTCGATCCTCTGTTGCATTTTCTAGTTGGCGCAATCCTTGCGGGCTTTCGGGATTGCACTCTTCTGCTTCTTCAGCTCCTCTGGTGTGGAGTAACTTTCTTCTACATACTTGAATCCATCCATGAACGCATCCTCAGGTATGTTAAAGAACATGTGAGCGTTAGTGTGGAAATAGTGGGAAGGGAATTTTGTAAATCTCCTTATTGGCATGTTTCTGTGTACTTGAGTTGCTAGCGGGTGAAATTCCTCAGAAAGGTCTCTGTAAATTTCAAGTTGTAGTTCCTCCCCGAGTGCCGCAAACCTAGCATCAATGTGCCTTTCAAGTGCTGTTTCATCATAACATCTGCATTGTGGGTAGGTGTGACCTAGGGCTCCGCACCGCCTGCACATTTTGTGCACTCTTTTATAGCCGGTGGAAATCCAGACAATTCCACCCATTCTTATTTTCAGCCAGAAATCAAACACCGGAGCTTTTTGTACCGACGTCCATACTCGGACGCTTACAAACTTTGCATACTGAAGCATTCTTCCTCCGAAATCCACCTCTTCGACATTGCCAACGACAGAGGGAAATGAGGACTCTGGTGACTGTCAACTACAGGATAACCATTTCTGGGATTAGTTTGTGAAGAGCCAATAAACCTCCAGCTATGTTTATTTGGCCACTGTGCAACATGTCAGAAGCTTGGACCTATGGGTAAACTAGAGTACGTAGAATTTCCCATTCTTTGATATGACATGGATTCCTTCTCCCCAATAGTTTGAGATGAGGAGTTTCATTCTCGTAAGTGCGAAATGTCGATGGTCTAGAAAATAACCTACCAGGCTACCTTCAATTATGACCTGTCCTCTTTGGTATTCAGATTCGTCTGGCCTGAATATGGCTCCCTCCTAGGAGGTAAGTATGTTTCCTGGTTGAGTTCATCTCCGAAGAGGACATCTCTGCGTTCTTCTGAGTTTTCCGAACTATCTCGTGACCCATCTGACGAGTGTGCAAGCATGTCTTGATGTTTCTAATTACAGCAAGAACATATTTTCATGTGCAAGCATAAAGGATCTCTCCTTTGTTTGTCTGATCATGTTGCTGTCTTGCAACGACTTGAATTGGAGATTTTGACTCTGACATCTATTTTTAGGTGGTTTAGAATTAAAGAATTATTGGATGTAAATAGATTTTGACTCTGTAGTACATTGCTTCTTATTAGTTTCTTTTATAAGTGTAGATGATTTATGAATCAATACAAAACAGTGTTAATTCTCGAATTCGGATTATTCAGTTCTAGATTTTTTATTTTTTGCCCACCCCTACTTGCGTCAATAAGTTACAGTTATTTTTACAGTTTTTAATTTTACGGAATTATTTTAACACTCTCACAAAAAAAAGAATTAGTTTTGTATTTTTCCCATTTTTGATGTATAAAAACTGAAAACTCTTCAATTTGAGAGTAACGAGTAACGGACTATCGCAATCGCTTTCAATTCATTTCATTTCATTCCTGGTCACACACTGCAACTCTGAAAGTGGAGAAGAAGACGGATATGGCATTGTACGCCACAACCACCCATGTCAACTCATCACCACCACCGCCGCCGTCTTTCAGTGAATCCGCCACCAAATCTAAATTTTCATTCCTAAAGTTCAATAAACCCGCAGCATCTCCTCTCACCGTCGCCGCTTCCTCCCCGTCCTCTTCTTCTTCTCCCACCGCCGCTGCTTCCGAATCCCTAACGCTCAAGGTCTACTTCTCACCCTTCATCTCGCTGTACTTGTTTATTTATTTTTGATTTTTTTTAGTATTTAATATGATTACACATTCAGTCCGTTCCTACCAAGCCAACTGAAGGTCAGAAAACTGGAACCAGTGGTATCCGGAACAATGTAATATATCCCTATGATTTTTTTTTCTATTTTCGAATAAGATCAACTGCTTTTTGTTGATTTGTTTTTGAATTTTATTGTTAATGTTCCAGGTTCCGCAGGTTCATGGAAGAAACTTACTGTTTATGGAAGGTTCAGGTTCAGGTTATATGAATTCCAGGTTTTGTTATCACTAAAAAAAGTTCATGTTATATATATGAATATGGTTTTAGGGATAAAAACAAGCACCCTTACACTTGCATAGCTTCTTTAATTCGAATCCGTTGGATTGAGGAAGTAGTTTTACATAGCATTAACCTTTAATGGCATGTATGATCTCCCATTTTGTTACAATGTAATTGGCATTCGTTGCTTCTTTGTTGTCTCGCTCTATATCGGTAGTCCTTGCATATCACATGAGCAAAAAGCCTCTCGAAATGATTGATATTAATAAAACAATTCCGCACACATTTATTAGTTGTTTGACATAACTATATGAC